>MU227909.1:1391883-1411766 GCA_018584345.1 Thuja plicata
CAGATGTATGGGTTTTTCTTTTGAAACTAGACTTTGTCATTTTACCTTTTTGACAGTTTTTACACATGATGTTGTCGGGCTTGGTCATTGTTGGTAAGCCTCTGACATTTCTCTTTTTGCTAATTTTGATCACGTTGTCAAATTTCACATGACACAGTCTTTTGTGCCATAACCATATGTCTTCATTTGTAGCAATCAAACAAGTGGAGTTAGTATCATTCAGATAGAATAAGTTACCTTTTGTCTGCTCACCGGTACCAATCAGATTCCCAGATTTGTTTCAAAGATATTTTCCTTCTTATTTTCAAATGCTACTTTGTGACCTGAATTATTCAATTGAGAAACACTCAATAGATTATAATTCAATCCATTTACCCAATAAGCATTCTCACACTTTATCTAGTTATTCAACATTATTGTTCATCTACCTTCAACTGGACAAGGTGTGTCATTTCCCATTCTTACTGATCCACCCTTATAGTATTTGAAAGTCTCAAAATTTTGCTTATCACCGGTCATATGATGAGTGTAGCCACTATCTATGATCCAAACATCACTTTTTCTAATTTTAGATATGAAAGTTGTTTCTTCATACCTTTCTTCTTCATCATCTTAATCATCCTTTATAGCCACAAACACCATCTCAATGTCTTCATCAGATTCAGTGTCAGTATCATCATCCTTTCATTTTTCTACGTAGCTGACCTTCTTTCCTTTGTCCTTATAGTCTCAGGTATCTCTTCTTTCTGATTGTCGGTAGCTTCTGTAATCACCTTTGTCAGACTTCTTCTCAAAAGATCTATCATTACTTCTGTCATCTTTTCTTCAGTTAGTACATCTTGCAGAAAAATGTCCAATCTCTTTGCAATTAAAACAAACAAGTGGCAATTTACCTTTGTATTTACCTTTGCCTCTCTGCATTCTTCTATCCATAAGTGCTTCAATTTCATCAAGATAATCTTCTTCATTTTCACTATCACTATCTTTTCTCATAGTGTTTTTGTGACTTGATTTACTTATTCTCATAGCAGTTTTGAATGCAGACTCTATGTTTGGTAAGACACTATTATCAAATTTATTCATCTCAAATGAAATTAGTCTTCCAATTAAACTATCTAGAGTAACATTTTTATTTGCTACTACTCTCATTTCTTGAATGGCGGATACTCTAATAGCATAAGTAGGAAGTAAGGTTCTTAGAATTTTACTTACCACTGTATTTTCTTCCAGTAAACCTCCAACTCCTCAGATAGCATTGACTACTTCTTTAATTATTATTTTGTACTGAGTGATGTTTTCTCCTTATTTCATTTTGATATCATCAAACTTTCCACTAAGGCTTTCTACCTTGGCTCTCAAAACATTTTTGTCACCACCATGTACAAGCTTCAATTTGTCCCACATCTACTTTGCAGTTTTGCATTCTTTGACATCTTCAAATTCAGCATCAGAGAGTGAGGAAGTAAACTCTATCATCATGCCATTATGTTCATGCTTCTCTCTCATTTGTTCAACTGTTGGTGCTCCTGTGGACAACACATATTCATTTTCTAGGAATTGAGTAACATCATTACCAATACCTGATAAGTGGAGTCTTATTATGCTCTGCCATGAAGAAAAATTATCTTTTTTCAACTTGGGCACATCTCATCTATTCATCTTGTCATTTTTGGCTTAGGTCTTGAAACCTTCCTTCTAAGCACACAAGCTCTGATACCAATTGTTAGTAATAACTAAGAGGGGGGGTGAATCAATGGCCTCAAAACTTATCCTTAAACTTAACCACCAATCAATAAACCTCAAATTATTATTTCCCTATAAGATACATGCCATTAAATACTTATAATGATTAACTATCTGTCAGTTTTCCTTGTCTATCCTTATTCTCCTTGATTACCGATAAGCAGTATAACTATTTACCAAAATATAGTAAATATGCAGAGTATACCGATGAATCCATAATGAATCATGTAAGATACAAAATAGTAAAAAAAAATATCATACACACATATAACACGTGGATTAATGTGGAAACCCTGTTGAGGGAAAAAAACATTGGGACCAGTACCCCAAATTTTCACTCTTCTAAAGTGAGCCCAGTTAGGAGCCAACCCTGTTAAAGGTTACAAACACACTATTAGGTGTGACCTTGTTAGAGGATTTTACACATATAGGTTGTCACTTAGTATCGGGCATATAATGCTGCCATCCTTGAATCAACCTCTCTCTTAGACTATTAATAGGCATTGGGCATATCCAATGCTACTTTCATGAATCAACTTTTTTGGCACTCCTTGGGATGTACCTCAATATATAGAAGACTATTAAGTCCTTCTCTATTAAGAGACTTGATTCTTCAATGGTTAAACTGAAACAAAATGACTTGTTTCTAATGCAACTTGAATTACATATTTTCAGATCTATTTAAGTACATTACCTCTCTGATCAATGTATCAATTCAATTCTTTTGTGCTCCATACTTTATGCTCTGTGATGTTGTGTTCACTGTTCGTCGGTGTCTGTGGAATTCCTTAGCTCTCCTTCAACTTGATTGATCAGTACTGCATGAAGTTGTTCTTCATTAGTTTCTTTATAGCATCCTCTTTCTATTCACTCCCCTTAATCCCCTTTTCATGTGATACAAAAAATGAATTAATCTTGTCTCTTATATAGACATGATATTCACTATTTCTTGATTCTTGATTCTTGATTCTTGGCATGAAAAACAATCCATCCAATTTGATTTAAAGCATAACTCCTGATTTGTCTCATAGTTATCTTTATTCCAACTGTATAAATCATCTTTAAATCAATTACTTAACTCTGGTTGAATAAAACAAAGAAAACAACCAGTTAAGTCTATCTTTAGCTCTTGCCAGCTAGATATTTTGTTATTTTATGAACTCTCTATTCCGTTGGTCAACTCTTTTGTTAGTCATCAGTTACAACTGTCAGTTCCATTGGTGTGACTCTAGTCAGCTTCAGGATCTCCGTCCGTCGGGAATCATTGGATTTTTACTCATCAGGAAACTCTATTTTCAGCTCGTCAGGCATCCTGTGGTTTGCCTCGTCGGGCAACACTATCTTCTACTTGTTGGGTATCACTATGACTTTTCTTCTTTGCCTTTACTGATGGTGTGCACTCCATCGGTGTTTGTATGTCACTTATTGAATACTTGAATTTTATGCATTGTTGAAAGCATAACCTTTATTCTATTGATTATCTGAAGTCTTTAGCATTATATACATGACCGTACAGATGATATCAAGTTGACATCAATGACAATACAAATCATTAACTGATTTAATGCCTTGCATTATCTTCAACTTAACATTATCAAACATTTAATCAGTTACATGTCATCACATTTCCCCTGCACTACTCCTTATACTTTGTCAACAATGCACTCTTCATTTCATCCCAATCATGAAAAACATCATGGCCTAAGCCAATAAACCATCTCAATGCAAACTCTTTCAGAGTTGCAGGAAACAATGTGAGCCTATGTGCATCTGTAGTGTAATTATAACTATGACAGAGGATATCAAACTCAAAGAGAAAGGTATCTGTATCCTCAATTACCAGGCCATATAATTTTGGAAGGGCGGAAGAGAGGATATTATTGAGGTTGTTATTATCAAGCTGGTCAATAATGGGAAATGGAAAAGTAGGAGGGTTCTCAATCCTAGGTAGACCTTGAGGTTGACCTTGAGGCTGGTAGATGACTAGAGGCAATAGATTCTCTTCTTGATGATTTGGGTATTGGATTCTGAGATTGGCCAAGGCTTCCGCAAAAGGATTAAACTCGGGTTGCTCTCCAGGAAGGTGAAAGTTTGGTGGATCACCTTCTAAAGATGATGATGATGATGTTGAAATAGGAAGGTTTACAATTGCATCCATGAACTAACCCTCCTCTTTGTCTTCTTCCTGTCCAAAGATATCTCCAAATTGGTTATTAGGGTAGTTTGGAAAGTACCTTCCTAGAGCGTCTCTTCTTCTTTTATGCATGTATCTGGATGAAAATTGTGGTGATGGAATGAAAAATGTTGGTGGTGAAATCTATTTTAAAGGAATGTACATGCTTGAAGTAAATTCTACAAATGGTTGATTTGAACACTTGGTTCGACACCATCCCCGACAATGATACCAACAATGATTGGTTCTATTAAAGGAATCAAAAACTAGGCTCTCACCAAAACTCAGGGATTAGACATCCTACTGAGAAGCTATCCTCCTCAGAAAAACTCATTTAATTTATCAACCCAGGGATGTAGTACTTGAAATGGGTCAGCAAGATATATGCACCAAGGATTTCACTCAGACCACGCTATGGCTATAGGGAACAAATACTAGAAAGGGAATGCAAAAATAAATATGTTGCAGGAATGAAAAGAATTGAAAACACAACTATAATGTCTCAACAGCTCTGGCGCTTTGGCTGCAGGAAGTAATAGAATATCATGCGGCTTTGGGTGCAGGAACTATGCTAACACTAGAATTATGATAACAAGATGTAGGAAAATGAAGCTACATGCAAATGATTCTAACTAATATAGATTCCTCACCAAGTGGACCCCTTGAGTGAGTATCCAAACTCAATTATATTGAACTAAATATCAACACTTCATTTGCTATTGATTGAAACAAAATTTAAAAGATTCATATAAAACTATAAAACAACAGAGTGAAATTGTATTCTACTAACTAATAAAGCCCTCCTTCTCATGCAGGAGTGGGGCTTATTTAAATAAAAACATCTAATCATTCTAACTGCTCATGCTATAAAAAAGGAAGAGTCATTTATTTGGAAAGATAGAAAACTCAAAAGTGGGAAAACATAAGATATCCATGAAGAAGGAAGGATTTATTATGATAGAGGAAGAATAGATCTAGATTCCCACTTCTTCCTGGATTTCCTCAAAAGAACTCACAATTTTGTGACTTGGTCTTTGCCCAGCTTATGCCACCTTGGTACTATTGGAATCACCACTTCAAGTTGCATTTACTTTGCAAATGGTTGAGTCAGCTACATGAAGGGGTATCTAGCGCATGGCGCATTCACCTAGTCAACCCTTCTCTTTCTATTTATACTCTACATCTTAAATGTTATATTCAAGACATCCAAAGAAATACTCCATCAAACACACATACATTCATTCATGTTAAAACAACAATTACTTATAAGAACATAACCATAAAATTTGCATAAGTAATATAGCACTAATTTCCATGTGTTTGTATGTTTAAAAGCATTAAACTATAGCAAATGTCTTAGTGGTTGCATTCCACATAATAACATAAAGATTATAGAGTTTTCAGAAAGTATATTAAGAAAGCATAAATAGGTACTAATAAAAACTCATCCTAGGGTCTCTAAAATAGGGAATATAAATACCTCATTAGTGCCATCGATCATCCCATCCCAAACCCGTGACCTGATAAGTCTGCCAACATCCACCCTCTTGTTAGCTCTTTTTCTTGTAGAATCAATTATAATAGTAATGAATGCTAGACTCTCTAATACCCAATTTAGATTATCACAGGGAAAAGGCTAATTAACAAGGATGAAAATCCTTTTACACTTTGGGCTCCACATACCCAGGCGGGTGCACCTTTGGCAGAGTATTATCTTTTAGTAATTTTAATAGTGGATTAAGGATTTATGATCCTTCTTCTTTTTATGCCACCAGGCTTAGGAAGGCTAACCTATTGATTCAGTCTTCAAGGAATCACTAAAATCAATTGTACTGAATATAATTAGCTAGACATGTATTTGAGATAACAGAAATATAAAGATTGATTAAAATTGGATTGATGATAACAACCACTTGTCAGTATTTTGGCCAGTGCCTAATCATGGGTCATAGAGTCAGAATAAAACATACATACATCAGGGATAATTAATGGAAATACAAATAAACCTCAGATGGAATTCCTTAAAAACTATCCTCTCATCCTCACACCCCTGTATCAAATTCCTGCATACACCCTAACCCTCTGCAATTATCTGTAAGATTTATAACTCTCCTTGAAAGCAACTCACAAATAATAACATGGCTACCTTATAACCAGTATACTCAAAATGCCTTACAAATTGAACATACAAGAACAAAGAGAAAATGCAAAAAGACATCACTGGTATCAAAATGGAGATTCCTTTGTATTTTATTAATGTAAGCTTGATATCAGTACATTCAAAAGACTCAAAACCAAAATTCAGACACAATTTAGAAGTCTGCCTTGTAGTTTTATTTTTTACCATCCTTATTACAATATTACAACTTGCTACTTATAGACAGCCTTATTCATCTTGGAATCCTTTTGGAAAATAAAGATGCAACAAGCTACCGATGACTAGGCTAGAGCACAAAATACAGTTTACAGATGAGACAAAATTTTAGGTGGATGGGATAACAAATCTTTGTTATAAGCCATGTAATATTTTCTCCTATGATCGCCTGAATGCTTGAAGTTGTTTTGATGTGGTTGGGTCCATGTCATCTGGAATTTTTCCTCTTGCTGATGCAGAGACCCCAATATCTAATTTGCTCAAACTTCTCAGCATCTTTGGTGTTTTTTGTCACTCTTATATTTACTGTCTCATGATAAATCAGCACTCCACATCTGAACAGGCAATTCTTTATTACCTTGGAACTTAGTCAATTCCATTTCTTCCTCAAAGAAGTCTGCATTGTTGAAAAAGAACATATGAATCATGAGGGAATACCATCCCATTGGTTTAACTATGTTGCTATCCTGAATTCATGCCAAACCCTCATGCATTTCCTGGGCAATATAAGATGCAAAATCAAATACTACTGACAGGTGGGGATGCAGAATTTGAACAACCATTAGCATTATATGGATAGGCATTGTTACATCTTCATCTACCCCCAAAACTTGGCATAGAGCACTGTACATTTTTATGGCCTTGCCATTAAAGAGATCCAACTTGAAAGGTTCTGGGGTCCTAGGCCCTACTATAACCAAGTCCCCTATTTTATTAAAGTATCCCCTTAATGCCTCATCCCTGTAATACTCCCTCTGAGTCAGGTATACTTCTTTAAAGTACTCAAAATCAATATCATCCGTATGTACTGAGGTGTCAGTCATCTTGAAGATTCTTCTAATTTCATCAGCTGATATAGTTAATAGCACATTTCCCTGGGTATCCCTAACAACCCTAGCCACCTTGTCATAAGTGTTTGCAATCAAAGTGAACAAATCAGTGTCCATAAAAACACCAAGTGCTATCAGTTTTCCTACGTCTAACTCCCAAATATTACAGTCTAGGGTAGGGGCATTCCTTTGGCTATAGGCTATTCTGAACAGAGTAAGACCATCAAAACTGGTCTTGACATCTTTTTCCCATCTACCAGAATCATATAACCCGTCTCCAATTTTGAAACGAAGATGTGGTGGAACTATCCTTTTAATTTGAGTGGCATCTCCTATGGATAATGGCAGTTGCTATAACAAATCTTCCCTAACATTTCTCTTCTGATAATCAACTTCTCCAGAAATCTCAACTCTAGGGGCCATTCTAAATCTAGGGCCTTTTTCAATATTAGATTTAAATTCTAAGAGAAAATTTCTTAAAACCTTTCTGAACTGCAACTCCCATTAACAACCCGAATGCTGGTGAATCAGAAAAACTTACCCATTCTGCACAGTAGTCGCATGAAGCTAATTATCTCTGCAATCTCATTTTTTCTCAAACAACTTTGATGAATAATTGTGACTGCAAGTCGACTTAATCAATTTTATGGCCTCAATTAAATCAGTATTTTGAATTGAATTCAACTGGAGTGGCCACATGTTCTATAATCAATTTGCAAGCTTCAATTTTGTAGCTTAATGGCTCTCTACAACATATTTTAACAACTCTGAATTTGAGCCGTAGATCCTGGGCATCATTTTCTGCATCTGACGGGTGTCTTATTTTCCCAAAAATAACTATTTACCTAGGACACGTGTCAACACCACTTAATCACTTACTTACTAGATGTCGAGCACTTTTCTTTTAAGTGATTAAGCGGACCGTTAGATGTAAAACAACTTAACTACCTTTTAAATTCTTGCCAACTCTGAGTATCTGGGTCCACCAGCTGCCAGGTGTCATCACCGCTTAATGGCTTGTCTAATAGATGTCATGCATCTTGGGTATAAGCCATTAAGCCCACCGTTAGATCTTTCTGAGCTTTAGCAACCTTTATGCTGTCTGCGACTAGACCCACATTATTTCCTGACACGTGTCGCTACCGCTTAATGGCTTACCCATTAGATGTCGTGCACTTTTCTTTTAAGCCATTAAGCGAGACGTCAGATTTTTTCATAATTGCCCACTATTTAACTAAGAACCTTTATGACTGTTCGGTCCCACCAAGGACATGTGTCACCACCGCTTAATCACTTAACTGATAGATGTCATTTACTTTTTGACTAAGCCATTAAGCGGGCCATTTGATCAAAACCAACTTGCTCGCCACATAAAATAATGATGTAAAGGGACCTTTTCAGTGGCATGACCTAGGAAATATTAAAGTGGTTAGGATAACACAATCTTTTTAAAAAGAAACCCATTTAACGTGAACACATGGCTTGAGGTAACTTAAGTGACTGAAAAAGTAACATGAAAATAGACTTCGCCAAGACACTTAGGGTTTTTTTAGACATTTTTCACCACTTTTAACAAGGTTAAGGGTAAGAACAAACTTTGTAGAGGCATAAGAGTAATTTTAACCCTGATTTCAAATCCTTGGACATCACCAATGACAAGGGACCCTAAGAAAAGTACAAGGCACATTTCAAACATGAAATAGCACCAACAGTGGCTCTCTCTTAGTATGTTTAAACACCAGGTTATAGCAAGAACCACAGATCTCTAGGGAAGTAGACCACAAACCAGACAAACCTAAAACTAGAAACAAACACACAATAGAAAGAAAACACACCTATACATATAATACATACTACTGTGCATGGAGAAGAAAGGTTAGTTAAAGAAATTTTTTAGGAATTGTCCATGCATTAGCAATTCCTATTCTTCATCATCTAGACTCTTAAGGAAGTAACAATCTTTTCCAAAGTTTCAGGATATAACCAAAGGCCCTATCCATAATGATTCAAATTTCTTATGTTTTCCTTTATCTTCAGCCCTGGTATTCCATTGCAATACAAAATCACCAGGCAGAAAATTTCTCTCATCTGCCCTTCTGTCAAAAAGGTATTTCATTTTTTGTTGCAGTTTGATATTTTCTCTTTGGCTTTCTCTCCTTATTTCATCCAATTCTACCAATTGAACCATCCTTTCCTCCATGGGTTCAAAAACTTCCATTTCTTCATCTTGGATAAACTTGTAAATTGGGAACAAGTTGTTGACAGGAATTCTTGACTGAACACCATAAACCAATTCAAAGGGAGACTTTCCAGTGGCCTTCTTGATAGTGATCCTATTAGCCCAAAGGGCAAGTTTCAATTTAACATGCCAAGCTCTCTTATTTCCCTCCAAGGTCTTTTTTAAGATTCACAAAATGCTTTTATTAATGGAGTCTGCTTGACCATTGGCTTGAGGGTGGTATGGGGATGAATAGAACATACCAATTCCCATATCAGAGAAAAAGTTAGTGAATTCTTCAGACCTAAAGCACATGGCATTATCCATTACCAATTTAATGGGAACACCAAATCTTGTAATTACATTATCCATTAAAAATTCAATAACCACAGTACTTGTTTCCTTTTTGGTTGGGATTGCCTCCACCCATTTTGTGAAGTAATCAGTTACTAGCAAAATCTAGCTATGGCCTCCACTTGATTTTTCAGCGAATTCTCCTATAAAGTCCATTCCCCACATAACAAAGGGAGCCTTTGCCACCACAGGGTTTAATAACAATGCCCCTAAATACTTCATCTTGCTTGAAAATCTATGGCATGGTTCACATTTCCTAACAAAAGTGTAAGCATCTTGAAAAATACAAGGCCAATAATATCCAGCCCTCAAAATTTTATGGGCTGTTGTTCTAGCAGAATAGTGCCCTCCACACATTCCAGCATGCATTTCTTTCAATACCTTCTCTGATTGACCTTTATCAAGGAATAATAACAAGATCCCATCTCTATTTTTCCAGAACAAATCACCCTGCAATAAAACATATTTCTGTGATTGCAGTTCGAAACTCCTCCTTTGGTTGTCATTCAAGTTATCTGGATATTTAGAATTTTTCAGAAAGTAAACAATATTGGTATACCAGGGTTGTATCTCAATACTTGTCAAGCAATTCTCATTTACACCAACACTATTTACCTGGACCAAATCCAAATTTTCTTCTGTCATCAGCTTAGCCAACCCTAATCCCCTCACCAACTTAGTGATATGGATTTTTATGTCAAACTTTTGAACTTTGTTTATCAATTTACATATTTTTCCTGTCACTTCATTTTGAACAAAGATGTCTTTGATAGCAGCATGAGGGACATAGGCATTTACTTTTGCACACACCAACTAGGGCATGAAAGCCTTGACTGCCTTCACCAGAGCATAAGCTTGTTTTTCCGTCATCTGATAATTTAATTCAGCTGATTGCAATGATTTACTAAAAAATGCAATGGGGTGCTCAAATCCTTCACCATCCTTCTGCAATAAGACTACTGCAATAGTATGGAATGAGGCAAAATTAAACAAAGAAAATTCCTTAGTGTAATCAGGGGATACAAGAACTGGTGCTTCTTGAATAGCTTGTTTTATTTTTTTGAAGGCTAACTGAGCCTCTTGGCCCCATTCAAACTTCACATTTTTATTTAGCAATTTGACAATAGGTTTAACCAGTTCTGCAAAGTTGGAAATAAATCTCCTAACAAAATTAATATGTCCTAGAAATGATTGTATACCTTTTAAGTTCTTGGGAGAAAGTACCTTTTGGATGGCTTCAACCCTTTCAGGATCTATCCTCACCCCCTCCTTTGACACTATGTCTCCCAAAAGTTTCCCCTCAGTAACAGCAAAGTGACACTTTTTTGGGTTCAGAGACACTCCATATTCTAGTGCTTTTATCATGACCTTTTCCAAGTGATTGTAATGATCCTATGCTCTTTTTGAGAAAGCTGTCAAATCATCTTGGTACACTACCATCAGAACATCTATAAGGTCTTTGAAGGCTACATCCATAGCTCTTTGAAAATTTGCACCAGCATTTTTTAGCCCAAATGGCATACGAGCATATACATAGGTGCCCCAAGGGGTAGTAAATGATGTTTTTAATTGCTTAGATTCTTTAACCAACACCTGATTGTACCCTAAGAATCCATCCATCATAGATAACAAATCACATTCAGTGACTTTATGCAACATAGCCTCCATGTTGGGTAGTCTTTAGTTATCTTTTAATGAGGCTACATTCAAATTACTGAAATCAACACACAACCTTATCTCCCCATTTTTCTTTCTTACAGGGACTAAGTTAGAGACCCAAGATGAATGTCTAATAGGCTTGATTATGCCTGCATCCCTTAGCTTCATCATTTCTGTCTGCATCTTGGTAGCCAGTAATGGATTGATTGGCCTTTGTTTTTGTCTGAATGGTTTAACGCCTTCTTTCAAAGAGACATCATATTGAAATAAATCTTCTCTATAGGCTTTCAAATCATCATAAGACTGGGCAAAAACATGTTTGTACCTTTTCAACAATTTTATCAAATTTTGTCTCACATTGTTGTCCAATTTTTTGCCAATGTAAACTAATTGGGGAGATGTTTCAGATCCCAAATTAATTTCCTCTAAATCTCCCACCTTAGCATTGGACTTCTGAGTCATATAGTTGTCATTTATGTTGAACATGCCTTCCAATTCAACCAACCCCTTGGAAATGTGATTAGTATCCAATTGGATGACTTCCTAATAAAAAAATGTACTCCTTATTGTCCACAATTGACACTAGAGATTCACAATCAATCTTTTGACCATCATATTGATCTATACATTGGATAAACTTGAGGATATCATCATCATCCTCAAAGACTTGCTAATTATGAATATTTCCAGGAACTACTGGCCTACTTTTTATCTCAACCACAAACATGCCAATAAGAATAGCATCATTATTTTTCAAGGCAACATTTGCCAGGAAATTTGCCATTATGTTATTTGATCTTTCTACCCATAAGATATTGAAAGCATCAAAGAATTCTATCCTATTCCAGACAACATATTCATATAATTTTAATATGTCATCTTTAGCAGCATAATGTTCCCTAATCTGAGATATAATTAACTAGGAGTCCCCATGGGCTTTTAAACATTTAATGCCATGCTTAATGGAAATATCCATTCCCAAGATCAAAGCTTCATATTCAGCAGTATTGTTTGTACATTGAAAAGTCAACAGGAATGAATACTTGAAAGTGATACCTAATGGGGAGATAAACAAGACTCCTGCTCCAGATCCTTCTTTTGAACATCCTCCATCAAAATACATTTTCCATAGCCCATTTTGTTGCAACAACAATTCATCCACAATTGGGTCAGTATTCTTTAGTTGTGGCTTGACTTCTTCAACAATAAAATTCTCCATATCAACATTCACACAAAAATTTAATTGGTCAGGTAAGACCACCCCCACCATAACAGATGACCGGGGTTCCTTGTACAATTTGACCTCATTCCCATTTACAGGGATAGTTGCATAGGATAAATATAATTGCATCTTTCCTCCTACTGCTTCTGCCCATTGCCTTGATAAAATCATACCATAATATGGTTTAGTATCCACTACCACTCTATCCATTATGTAAGTTGCTTCAGGGAAAGCAGCAATTTTTACTTCAATATTCCTATCACAAGAACTTCCCTATTATCCATAGCATAGAAGCTCCCAGTAGATGTAGTGACCTAGAGGCCTAATTCTTTCATCACATGATAAGACATCACATTTTCTGCTGCTCCAGAATCAATCATGCAGTTTTTTACCAAGAAACTATTTACCATTAAGGTGACATAAAATGGATCAATAGACAGTGGTTCTTGGGTTATTATATTTCCAATACAAATGTTAGAAAACTCCTTGCTCTTTCCTTTTCCTTTCACTAATGGACCATCTTCTCTGGTATCATTTATTATCAAAGGTATCTCCTCATGGTTGGGAACAAATACATCATCTATACATTTTAATAGTACTAGAGCAGCTTCTTTATGCTCTTTTATTTTCATCATTTCCATAAGTGGGACTGAGACTTTCATTTGGGTCAAAGCATGTTTCATGTCAAAATGAGGCAATTCAAGGGACATATCACTTAATCTCTTCATTTTCTTGAATTTCTCATTCAATACTAGTTCTTCCTTTGATATCCCCCCCAGCATGACCATAAGAAGATCCTGATTGTTTCCCACATTTATCATTGTTATCTTCCTTAGCATGAAAATCCTCATCTACTTGAGGTGAGTCTTTTCTAACATAAACAGGGGTAGACTTGCCTTGAGCTAGTTTTACTTTTCTATTTCTTAAGTTGTAAGTGCTTCTTGCCTAATTAATTGCTACAACAGTTAAAGACCTCTTTTCTTCATTAGTGGGAGTCGCAAAATGAGATTTTGAACTATCATTACCCATTGTATTTATAGTTGCATGTGAAACATTTTCATCCTGATCACTTTGATAGGTTGGATTTTGTAACTGATTTATAAAACAATAATTATCCTCTGCACATGAATTATCAAATGATGATGCAATATCAAAAAGCCATGGATATGGTTTCTTTACTATGAACATATTAATAGCAAGGCCTTCCTATTCTCTTTCTTCTATTTGTTCAAACAGAGCCTGAGCTACTACACTTTGATAGGAAGAGTGTGGCATATTGCAAGCATCACACCAGGGAGTGTTCTCAACATAGTTGGCAGTGTTCCTTTTTAGGGTATGTGGGGTTTCTTTTTCTTTTGGGTTATCTTGTCTCTCAGGGATAGGTTTTCCATTATTCCAATTGGTTTGTAAGGATAATGTCTCAGGTTACGCTATTTTTTAAATCTTTGGTTAGTATACTTATTATCTTGGTACCCTCCTCTACCAATTTTATCCATCTTGGCAGCAAGGTCTTTCACTGCACTCACCAATTTATCCACTGTATCATCTTCTTTGACATTTTTATTGGTTGATCCCTTTTCTTTCCAAAGTTTATTGTCTTCCCTCTTAACCAATTTCCCTGATGCTCTCCCATTACTCTCAATGTCAATTTATATTTTGTAAGCATCCCTTAAAGTATTTGGGTTCTTATCTCTGAGTAGATAAGACATTTTTCCATCAGCAACATTGATATAAGTAGTAAGGCATACTTCCTCATCTAATCTTAAGACTTGGAAAATTTTATTCATGGCTTTCTGAAATCTACTGTTAAAGTCAGCCATACTTTCATTGGGGAACTTCTTAATTTTATTAAACTCATTTAACATGTATCCAAAATTAACATGCTCTCTATACTACTCCCTAAAATACTTTACAAATTCATCCCAAGAAGCAATACTATCATTAGGAAAATTTCTAAACCAATCCCTAGCATCTTCAATTAAAGATTGAACAAAAAGTTTCATAGTGACATCCTCATCTTCAATCTCAAAGTTAGTTATCTTATAACTAAAAGCTTTTAAATTCTCCTCACAAGTAACAACATTATTTCCAATGAACTTAGGGACCCTATCTCTTACCTCAATGGGGATCACATTAGGGTGACCAAGAATGCCTTCAAAGAAGAGAGCTCTGTATTTGTTCATGCGGACAGGCCTCCTTTGGAAATTCACCAACTCGTTGTTACCATTCATCCCAACAGTTCCTCCTTGATGTTTAACATGTGGGGGAACACCCTTCTTGGGCTTGGCAACTTGAAAACTTGGGTTAGGACCCACAAGTCAAGCAGCTACATTAGGACCAGAGTTTTGAACATTTGGGATTTTTCCACACTTTTGGACTTTAGGAGCATCACCTTGATTGTTCACATTTAGATCAACAAAAGGATTTAATTGTTGTATTCCTTGATTCACATGCATAGAACTACTTGCAGTAGTATTATTAGTAGCATAAAGCAAGGCTATCTTCATTTTCATATCAACTGCAGCAGCCTCCAATTCCAACTTTTCTAGTTATTTTTCCAAGTTGTCTTTAGCCTTCCTGGCTTGTTCAATGTCCAAATCAATTTGAGGTATTCCTTCAAGGTTGGAAACTTTTTTTTTAGGCTCATTTATGCTTATACCAACAACCTTTTGCTTACCTTTGTCAAGGGCATCTTTAGTAGTCACTTTGAGTTTCACATTTTGTTCATTCTCATATGGGAACAACTGCCTAATGACAAGTCCTTCCTTCTCAAACTCATCCTTATCAGGGTTTGAGATTTTATTTGGGGCTTTGCTTCTCAAATCATTCAGGCTACCAAACAATTCTAGATTCAAACCTTTAACTTCTTGATTCAGGCTTTTAGTCTTGAGGTCATTCCTTCTAGTCTCAGCCAAGAGTTCTTCTCTTTAAAATAATAAGTCATATATCCTTTGCCCATGTTTTTCCTCTGCTTCAGCCATTTCCTTTTCTTGTTCTTTCTTTTTTATTTTCAAATCCACAATCTCATCTTGCAACTTATCAGAATCATATGATGTTGTTTCAGCAGTAGAGGTCTCTTCTGATGGAGCAAGATTTTCTTTTGCAAGAAAGAATCCTATGCCATTATTTTCTCCATCCCTAAAGGGATCAAAATTGGCATTAGCTCTATAAGCATCAACTAGACCCATAGGTTATGCATCTGTAGATGAAGATGACTTTCTTTCTGGAATGGGAATCTTCATTCTCCCTTTGGAGGCATGTTGGGAATCATGTTTAGATGCCCCTCTTTTGGACCATTGTTTCCTTTGAGGCGTATAGAGATCTTCTCCAAGATCCTTTTTAGGATTCATTTTGGAATACGATTTGGTATTTCTTTTTCGGCTCATCTCATAGAACAAACAAATATTTCACTATGTTTAACATGTAATATTGGAATACACAGAGGTTAGAGTCGCCACCTCTTTTCAGAGGACTAATATATGTAAAGATTAAATGCCTTGTCCTACCTCATATTTCCTCTTATAGCAATAAGTGAATATGGAACTTTGCAAATAGAGTAGGCTTTATAATTTCTCACCTGGTAACTTCAAGAAAATAATCTTTCACTGCCCATAACTACAACTATTTTCCATTCAGTGGATTTCCTCTTGAAAACAAACAAAGGGCCAGATTAGATATTTTAGAGTTACCAACTATTCCAACTGAGACAAGATCTGTATCATTTTTAGAATCAAGACCTTCAAACAGTGTGCCATGACAGAGAAGCAGAATAAAATTGCTTTAATGATTATGAGGAAAAATAAACTAATTCTCAATATTGTAAGGACAAATTCTTTCTTGATCATGACTCTTAGAACAATGCAAATCCCCAGTAGATTCACCAATTTGTTAGCTCTTTTTCTTGTAGAATCTATTATAATACAAATGAATGCTAGACTCTCTAATACCCAATTTAGATTCTCACGTGGAAAAGGCTAATTAACAAGGATGAAAATCCTTCTACACTTTGGGCTCCACATACCCAGGTGGGTGCACCTTTAGCAGAGTATTATCTTTCAGTAATTTTAATAGTGGATTAAGGATTTATGATCCTTCTTCTTTTTATGCCACCGGGATTAGGAAGGCTAACCTATTGATTCACTCTTCAAGGAATCACTAAAATGAATTATACTAAATACAATTAGCTAGACATGTATTTGAGATAACAGAAATATAAACATTGATTAAAATTAGATTGATGATAACAACCACTTGTCAGCATTTTGGTTAGTGTCTAATCATGTGTCATAGAGTTAGAATAAAACATACATACACTAGGGATAATTAATAGAAATACAAATAAACCTCAGATGGAATTCCTTACAAACTATCCTCTCATCCTCACACCCTTGTATTAAATTCTTGCATACACCCTAACCCTCTACAATTATCTACAAGATTTAAAACTCTCCTTGAAAGAAACTCACAAATAATAACATGGCTACCTTATAACTAGTATACTCAAAATGCCTTACAAATCGAACATATAAGAACTAAGAGCAAATGCAAAAAGACATCATTGGTATCAAAATGGAGATTCCATTATATTTTATTAATGTAAGCTTGATATCAGTACATTCAAAAGACTCAAAACCAAAATTCAGACATAATTCAGGAGTCTGCCTTGTAGTTTTATTTTTTACCATCCTTATTACAATATTACAACTTGCTACTTATAGACAGCCTTAGTCATCTTGGAAACCTTTTGGAAAACAAGGATGCAACAAGCTATGGATGACTAGGCTAGAGGAAAAAATACAATTTACAGATGAGACAAAATTTCAGGCGGATGGGATAACAAATCTTTGTTATAAGCCATGTAATATTTTGTCCTAAGATCGCCTGAATGCTTGAAGTTGTTTTGATGTGGCTAGGTCCTTATCATTTGGAATTTGTCCTCTTTCTGATGCAGAGCCCCCAATATCTGATTTGCTCAAACTGCTCAACATCTTTGGTGTTTTTTGTCACTCTTATATTTACTGTCTCATGATAAATCAGCACTCCACATTTGAACAGGCAATTCTTCATCACCCTAGAACTTAGTCAATTCCATTTCTTCCTCAAAGAAGTCTACATTTTTTAACAAGAACATATGCATCATGAGGGAATACCATCCCATTGGTTTAAGTATGTTGCTATCCTGAATCCTTGCAAAACCCTCATGCATTTCCTGGGTAATATAAGATGTAAAATAAAATACTACTAACAGGTGGGGATGCAGAATCTAAACAACCATTAGCATTATATGGACAGGCATTGTTACATCTTCATCTACTCACAAAACTTGGCATAGAGAACTGTACATTTTTCTGGCCTTTCCATTAAAGAGATCCAACTTGAAAGGTTCTAGGGTCCTAGGCCCTACTACAACCAAGTCCCCTATTTTATTAAAGTGTCCCTTTAATGACTCATCCCTGTAATACTCCCTCTGAGTCTGGTATACTTCTTTAAAGTACTCAAAATCAATATAATCCATATGTACTAAGGTGTCAGTCAGCTTGAAGATTCTTCTAATTTCATCAACTGATACAATTAATAGCACATTTCCCTAGGTATCCCTAACAACCCTAGCCACCTTGTCATAAGTGTTTGTAATCAAAGTGAACAAATCAGTGTCCATAAAAACACCAGTTTCTATCAGTTTTCCTACATCTAACTCCCAAATGTTAGAGTTTGGGGTAGGGGCATTCCTTTGGCTATAGGCTATTTTGAACAAAATAAGACCATCAAAACTGGTTTTGACATCTTTTGTCCATCTACCAGAATCATATAACCCGTCTCTAATTTTGAAACTGGGATGTGATGGAACTATCCTTTTAATTTGAGTGGCATCTCATGTGGATAATGGCAGTTGCTGTAACAAATCTTCCCTAACATTTCTCTTCTGATAATCAACTTCTCCAGAAATCTCAACTCTAGGGGCCATTCTAAATCTAGGGCCTTTTTCAATATTAGATTTAAATTCTAAGAGAAAAGTTATAAAAACCTTTCTGAACTGCAACTCCCATTAACAACTTGAATGCTGGTGAATCAGAAAAACTTACCCGTTCTGCACAGTAGTCACGTGAAGCTAATTATCTCTCCAATCCCATTTTTCCTCAAATGAATTTGATGAATAATTGTGATTGCAAGTCAACTTAATCAATTTTACAGCCTCAATCAAATCATTCTTTCAAATTGAATTCGACTGGAGTGGCCACACGTTCTATAATCAATTTGCAAGCTTAAATTTCACAGCTTAACGGCTCTCTGCAACATATTTTAAAAACTTTGAATTTGAGCCATAGATTCAGGGCATTATTTTCTGCATCTGACGGCTATCTTATTTTCCTAAAAATAATTGTTTACCTAGGACACGTGTCAACACCGCTTAATCACTTAGTCACTAGATGTCAAGAACTTTTATTTTAAGCGATTAAGCAGACCGTTAGATGTAAAACAACTTAACTGCCTTTTAAACTCTTGCCAGCTCTGAGTATCTGGGTCCACCAGCTACCAGGTGTCATCACCACTTAATGGCTTGTCTGATAGATGTCATGCATCTTGGGTATAAGCCATTAAGTCCACTATTAGATCTTTCCAAGCTTTAGCAACCTTTATGTTGTCTACGACCGGACCCACATTATTTCCTGGACACATGTCGCTACCACTTAATGGCTTACCCATTAGATGTCGCACACTTTTCTTTTAAGCCATTAAGTGAGCCGTCATATTTTTTCATACTTGCCCACTATTTAACTAATAACCTGTTGACGGGGTTTTGCTGACCGGGTCCGCCAACAGTCATAAGTTGTCACCGGGTTCCAGAGAAACCAGCCAACTCCACCTGTAAAGGTTGTCTGGGGGAAATAAATCCTCCGGGCCTTCAATCACCTGGGTGTCGGGTCACGACGGTGTGGGGCTCGGTTGGGAGAGGTGACTATTTTCAAGGGGGATAGCTGGTTACTTCAACTCGTTTCTCCTGGAGATTCCATTTAGTGAGGGTTTTCCCGGACTATTCCACACTTTGCAAATAAAACAAAAAAAGATCCTGCAGGGTTAGAAGCATTTATCTAACTATAGTCATGTTGAAAAGTCCGAAACATCAACAATACTCTGAAAGGCTATACTAAATACCGAAGGAATACATAACCATCAGTTAGCATTTATCAGTAGCGGGAATAAAGAGGTTGTTAATCTACTTTAACACATTCAGAGCAAAGGACATGCAGAACGTTAAAACATGAAATACCATTAACTCAGAAGCAGAGATGATAACAACAGCATTGCCA
>MU227909.1:1436794-1449197 GCA_018584345.1 Thuja plicata
ATGACATTTCATGAAAAACAAAAACAACTTCTAACTGCAGATAATAGATAACAGATAAAATTCAAGATTTAGATATCATGCAACAGTTGACAAAGATATAAAATAGGACAAACAATATGCCAGCACAAGGCACCTTGCTCTAGGTCATAAACAACACATATTCAATAACCTTCCTGTCATATCATTCAAAAATTACTACATAGATAATTGTTTGAAATCAATTATGTTCACAACATTCACCATCTGAACTATAATTATCCAAACTATCTATCTATCTTCAAAGTTTTTCCAAGCCCTTTCAAAGTTTTAGCAGCCAGAATAAATAGAGACAGAGCATTGAGAGGCCTCCCGAAAAACATGGCCTCTCGGGCAAACAGTTAAGTAACTAATCCATCAGACAAAGGACACATGTCCTTAAAGTTTAGCATAATAACATAGTAAAAAGGGAAACTAGATGTCCGAATCAGGCTCTTTATCTAAGGCATGATCCTCGCTTGTCACTGGACTTCCTTCTTCATCAATAACCGATTGAGTCAGATTCCATTCTTTGTATGCTTGAACTAATTCCTTTGCAAGCGACAGGTGCGGGATTTAAGAGTTCACTATTCCGGCCATGGAGGCATCTTTATTCCAGCCCAACTTCTTCACCTTATCAGTAACATTAGATAACTGGTCAACACACAAATAAAGCATGGATTCAATCCTTGCTATCTGGGTCAAATCAGAGGCCTTAGGATGAATCTTGTCTCTGATAGTTTTAATAGCTGATTCAAACCTTTCAGTTCTTGTTCACCAAAGACAGAGGGGTAGGTATAAGTGAAATTAATCACTTTCAACTCTATTAGGGCAGCCTTTTGGATTTTCTTTGCTTCAGCTTCATATTCTTTATTCTCCTTAATGTCACTTCTTATAAGAGTAATACGCCAGCTGATGTTTTTTCTGAGTATGAAGAAGTAAGACTCCTCGGCACCTTTAAGTGACTTTTCTACACATAATTTATTAAAGCCATGCCTTTCAATTTCCATAAATTTGGTCATTGCTGACACCCACTTTTCTTCATTTGTGCCCCATACTTGACGTTGAGCCTGCAGTTCCCCTATCGTTGTCTCAGTGTTATGAAGAATTGAATGGGAATCTTTAATATACTATCTGCCATTATTTAGCACTTGAGGCATCCATTCATCAACTGAAGAAACTAAATTTCATCCCCTTTGAACTTGATTCAGTAGAGTCTTATTTTCTTTGGAATTGGGATCAAACACTTGAGAAGACTGAGACAACGGGGTAGCATCAAAGTTGCAAAATGCATTAATAAACTGAGAAAGTGAAACAATGGTCTGTTTCAACTCTTTCTTCTCTTTTCTATCCTACACCGATGTAATCAGCATTTGTTGGGATGTTTCTTTGAATAGGTGGTTTTTCCCAGCTCTTTCCATTGTTCCCAACTCAATTTTGGTCACTTCAAAGTCTTCAACCACCACATCTTGCTTCTCTTCCTTAGGTCTATAAGTAGCAACCTCGCTATCCACTTTCCAGTCTTAGCATCAACAAACATGCGCACTGTTCTTTTCACCTTCTTGGCTTTAGGGGTTTTCTGAGCATACTTACTCACAATATCTTGCACTGGTATTGACACAGGAATCAGACTCCGCTTCTTATTGACTGAAGACGTTAACCATTTGGGCGTGTCACTAGTTGTTGCTGGTTGGGGACCAACTTTAATAGGAGTATCCATAAGATCCAGGGTTACATCTTCAAGATCAAAAAGATCTTTCCCAATTTGATCATCCTCACCAATTTGATAGTTCAAGTCTTCAAACTTATCATCTTCCAGATTAACTGTCTCCATCTGTTCTTGCATCATCTTTGCCTTCTTTTGTGATCTGGAGTGTGACCTAGTGATACGCTGAGGAGAGACCACAGATAAAAGCTCTGCAATAGACTTCTTTTTAGATTTTTTCTTCTGCTGCTTACCAGATGAACCTGCATTATCACATGTTTTAGGCATATTAGAAACAATGGGGGGAGAAAATAAAATTGAAGATTTATTTCTAGTTGTTTTAGGACTGGACTGCTCTTTTTTCGCTTGTAGCCACTTCTTAGTTAATTTGAGAACATGTTGTGTCCTGCTTTGAATTTCATCTTCTTCCTCCTTTGACCAATCAACATCTACCTCTACAGTATCCAAAAGTCTTTTTAAATTAGGCTCATTCAAATCAGAACCATCATCTGTTACTCCTTCTATGTTGAACTGTATCCTCATGGAAAGAATTTGGGAGATGCAGAGTCTACTATGGCTTCTATTCATGACTTGAGATTCGTTTACACAATCCTCCTAGAAATCCTCTAAATGGGGAACTGGAAACATGTGAGACCTTAAACCCAGGCTGTCGCTAGCAAAAATTTTGTTATTGAAGCATGTTCTCTCTGTGTAGTACTTGAAATCAAAATGACCAAGGTCACTTCAGATACTTATGGTATCTTCAAAGGTTAGACATGAAAGCTTTCCTAGCTACAATGGGAATATTTTCTCACCTCGGTCTCTAGGAAGGAAATTTTTTAATACAACGGCAAGTTGTCTACAGATTTTAGCAAAGATGAAACAATCAAATGCATATCTAGGCAATTTGGTAGGGGCATCCTCAAAACCACCAATTCTTAAATAAGAGAACCTAGGGAATTAGATATAATAACTCCCAAACCTAGTCACAAAGTGTTGAGCTTCTGAGCTCATCCTCCTGGCCGAATCTCCAGACATTTCAAAGCAAAGCTTTCCCATAAAAGTATCATGAACTCTCCTATAATTCTGAATCACCCTATCTTTGTGAAGCATAGAGAAATATTCAAACACACACATGCCATCAATCCAAGGCTCATGAACCATGCCATCCCATATCCTACTGCATGCTAGGCAATAAATCATATAAGAAGACATATAAAAGCTGCAACCAGTATGCTTGGAACTATTCAACTGTTCCGTCATGGATTCTGCAATTAACTCAGCCCAATCCAAATTATGCTTACCCTCTAAAATAATTTCTACATAGTAGAATAACCAATTTGAAAATAAGGAAGCCTAGGGTGACCCTCTAACTCTGTGCAGCATTACCATGATATCACTAATGTGCGGATGCATGTGATTTCTGTTTAACTTCTTGGGCAAATGGGAGTCTCCTCTTTGGGCATTTAACAACCAATACTTAGCCATGGAAGTACAATTCACATTAGCATTAGGCTTGAACTTAACTAGGGATTGGGTAGGAGAGAAAGCTAAAAAAGTTTGCTCTTGGATTTGGAAGGCTAAGGCAACAATTCCTCTATTCACAGCCATTAACACTTCACCATTTCTATTAAGAATTGACTCAGTTCACTGGTCATAATGTTTAATACATTCATGGACAAGCTCAGGGCAAACCACTACAGGAGGGAAGCATGCGGCTATACATAACCCACTACTCAAAATTTCCATAGAAGGGACATTTTCTTCAACACATGTAGTAATTCTATCAGCTATCCCTTCAATATCATACCCTTCTAGATCTGTGTCTGTTACAATAGAATTTTTGCAGACCAAACTAGACACATTCCCAAAGAAATGAAATGTTGACTTTATTCTTGCTAGAACAGACTGCAAATTGCTACAGAAACCCCTATAAAATTCACCAGCTTTTAAAATTAAACACTGGAAGAATGACAGCTTGACTTACCTTGATCTCTGAGGAAAATTCTGCAACCAGAGCTCTAAAAACCCTTACCTCTGCTCTTAACCCAGCAACAAAAATTCAAAAATAATGAACACAAAGAAGAGCTTTTAAAAGAAACATCTCGAATGAGTAATTAATTACTCATAATTAATACAATAATGTCTCAAAGAGAGAAGTGACTATTCCCACATGCGATCATTAATTACCACTTTGCGCAAACTTTTATGTCGCACGAATTCCTCATTAATTCAACAGCTCAGACATGACTTAACCGTTGCCAAAAAGACCTCTTCATTAAAATCTTTACTCAAATGGGGTCCATATATGAAAAGATGGTAGTTGTCCTTGGTTTATGCCACATGTCACTTTTTAAAAATCCTTGAACACTCTTGAACTGAGTTCAAGGTTGTTTGTATGTGTTCACCATGGTTCAAGCCTGTTTCTTAATATCCTGCCAACACTTTGGTACAAAGAGCCAAAATATTTCAACCGATAAATTTCCACCCTTGATCGTCTAAAGTTTTGTAGCTTGTGATCATGAAACACCTCCTTTAGAGAAAATGCTAATCACCCGCTTCTGCTTCATAAAAATATGAACGAGCTTGAACACCCTTGAACACTCTTGAACTGAGTTCAAGGCTGTTCATAGGTGTTCGAACCTATTCAAACCTTTTCAAAAGATATGTTAGCATAAGAATTTTCTCTTTTTAGCAAGCAACGATGGAACATAGGGGAGGTCTTTTGCTAGGATTTCAAACATGGGAGCTTAGGCAGCTTGAGATACACAAAATAACAAGGCAACTCTGAAAAAGTAACACTAAGGACAAAGATCAAGATTTGGACTAACACCAGCTTTGACTGGGGACTAGCTTTTACCCAAAAGCTAGAGAACTCAAATACTCTGGTTTCGCAAACTACTGCAAAAAGGGCTTAGAAAACTTGCAAGAAAGGAAAGACACACCAAACGGAAACAATCCTAACCTAATATATACAACAGGACACAGAGACTGAGACTAAAGCTTCAGCAATTTAAGATCTTGCCCATTATAGGAAAATGGTAAGATCGTTCCATCCGGATAATCCAATTTGAAAGTATTCATTCCCAACTCTTCAGTGATAACAAAGGGGCCTTTCCACAGTGACTCAAACTTACTATGGGCCCCTTTAGGAGCCTTTCTTTTATCCCATAACAAAACTTCATCTCCCTTCAAAAAAAATTTAGGTCTTTCCTTCCTGTCAAAGATGTTCTTCACTCTAGCTTGATGTTCAGTAATCATATCTACCAGAGCTTCTCTCTCTTCTTCTAGTTTATGCAAGTACATAATTCTTTTCTGCAAGGAGCCTTTGAAAGTTTGATCCTTAATGGTCATTTGTAGCTTAGCTGCCGAGAGTTCCAGAGGAACTGATACTTGTGCCCTAATTCCATACACCAACTCAAAGGGTATCATACCTATTGCTCTTTTAGTTGTAATTCTATCAGCCCAAAGGGCTTCAAAAAGCTTCTTATGCCAATTTTTGCCACTATCATCTACCAGCATTTTCATGATCATTATCAGGTTTTTATTACTTGACTCGGCTTGTCCATTTCCTTGGGGGAAATAATCAGATGAATGAGCCAGAGAGATATTATGATCAAAATAGAAAAGGGAAAGCTCCTGCAAAGAGAAATAAGTGGCATTATCTGCTACAATCTTTTGGGGTACTCTGAAATGCACCAAGATGTTATCTTTTAAGAAGTCACAAACTACTTGGGAATTAGCCTTTTTGGTTGGAATAGCCTCGACCCACTTAGTAAAGTAGTCAGTCGTTGTTAGGATATAAATGTGACCTACACTTGACTGAGGACTGATAGGGCCTATAAAATCAATACCCCATTGCTTAAATGGTTCACTCACCACAACTGGTCTTAAAGGTAAAGCGGCTAACTGAGGTCTTCCATAAAATAATTGACATTTTTCATAATTCCTAATGAATGCATAGGCATCTCTGAACATACCTAGCCAATAAAAACAATTTTGGAGAATTTTGAATGTCGTTACGGTTGATGAGAAATGACCTCCATAGGCCTCTTCATGAAAGGTTTTGAGCAACTTCAATTGTTGGCTTTTATCCACACATCTTAGAAATGTACCATCAAGACCCCTTTTATACAACACACCTTGCCATATTACATACTTAGCAGCCTGCAACCTCTGAGTTCATCTTTCTTTAGGTGACAGCCTTTGTGGACATTCTCCATACGTGAGGAAATAGGCAATGTCATAGAACCAAGAATCTATTAAACTAACCAATAATACTTGATATATTTCAGGTTCCAGATTTTCAGGATGACCAACATTTTCTGCAATAAATTTACACAAACCTCTGCCTCTAACCAGTTTAGTGGGTTTGATTATCAAATTATATTCCCGAATCTTTGTCACCCATGCTGCTCTTTTGTTCATGGCTATTTCTTGTTGGGTGAGTAATGCCTTCACCGCTGAATCAGGGACAAATACTATAGAATGAGAATGGAGGATGTAGAATCTGAACTACTTAACTGATTTCACCACAGCAAAGGCTTTTTTTTCAATTGAAGAATACTTTAGTTCATTTTTCTTTAAAGGTGTACTCATGAAAGTGATGGGAGCTTCATTTCCTGAAACATCTTTCTGAGTTAGAATTCCAGACAATGTGTGATCAGAAGCATAACAATAGATGATAAAATATTTTTTGTAATCTGGGTAAACTATAGATGGGGCATTGGCCACAGCTATCTTAATTTCTCCAAAAGCCTTTCTACCTTCTTCTATCCACTTAAAGGGATGTTTTTCACTCATCATTCCCACTATGTGCCTTGTTAACTTAGAAAAATCTAGGACAAAAGCCCTCAAGAAGTTAATCTGACCGAAGAAAGATTTGACTCTTGTCCTCGTTGAATGTAGACTAATTTTTTGAATAGCCTTGACTCTTTCAGGATCAATTTTCATTCCCTCTTTGGATACGATATGTCCCAATAATTTTTCCTCAGTCACACCAAAAACTAATTTTTTAGTATTAAGAGATATGCCATGATCTCAACATCTCTGCAAAACTGATTTAAGATCCCAAACATGATGTTTCATTCTTTTAGAGTACATAGTTAGATCATCAAGATAAACTACTATGATTCTATTTTTCAAATCGGCAAAAGAAGAATCCATTGCCCTTTGAAAAGTTTCCCCCACATTGATCAGGCCAAAGGGCATTCTATTGTAAGAAAAAGTTCCCCATGGTGTAGTAAAAGTAGTCTTATGTTTGTCATCATCAGCTACACTTACTTGATTATATCCAGAAAACCCATCAAGTAGAGACATCATTTCTAACCCTGTACCTACCTGTAATACGTGTTCCATTTTGGGCAGGGCGTAATTATCTTTGAGACTGGCCTGATTTAAATTCCTAAAGTCTACACAGATTCTTATTTCACCATTCTTTTTTCTAACAGGGACAATATTTGCAATCCAGGTTGAATGGTGAATAGGGTAGATGATTCTGGCTTTTAGCATCTTGTCAACTTATTTTAAGATTGCTTCAAAAACCTTAGGATTGTAACTACAAAGATTTTGCCTAAAAGGCTTTGATTTAGGCTTGAGAGGGATGTGATGACTAAATTTCCCTTTTTGAAAATCCTTAAGATCACTATAATCCCAAGCAAAAACATAAATGTAGGCTGTTAACAGGATTTGGATATTTTTCTTTTCTTGGATAGATAAAGTTTTTCCTATAGAAATCCACTTGGGTTCAGCCATAGTGCCAATGTTCACCTTGTCATATTCCTTTTGCACATCTTATTGAGAATTTTTTTTGAAATGAAACTATCATCTTTTCAAGAAAACAAGTTCTCTAAGGAAACCAAACCTTTGGGAATTTTGTTGCTCTTCAACTGGACAACTTCTTCCTCTGGTGAGAATTTGGGATTTAACCCTCCGCTGTCTTCATTCATTCCTTCAAAGTACATAGAAGAGAAAGCTTCTACACACGCCATAAAATACTTTATCTGGGTATCATCTTCAAAAACTTGCAAGTGTTCAATGTTATCTGGGACAGCCGGTCTATATATCATCTTGACCCTATATGTTCCTGTTTTGAAATCCAGGTGAGGAAGGAGCAGAGATGCTGATATGGCTAGAGATTCAGCCCTTGTATTGAGACTCTTGGGAATAGCTTCTATGGAAAAGGCTTCAAAAGAATCTATTTTGTCCCATACCAAATTTCTGTAATGTCTCAAACGCTCATTTTTTACTGAAAAGTGAACCTTTACTTGTTTGATGATAAGCTCAGCATCGCCTTTCACAACAAGTGCCTTTACTCCCAATGCTTTGGCTTCTCTTAACCCTAACAACAAAGCCTCATATTTGGTGGCATTGTTGGTATTTTTAAAATCCATTTTGTAGGAAAAAGGAATATACTGATCATCAGGCCCCTTAAAGACTACACCAACTCCAGAACCCGCAGTAGCACAACTACCATCAAATTCCATCAACCAAATTTGCTCATTTCCACCAGGATGTTCACAAACAGGAAGGGTTTCATCTGAGAAAATCATGTAATTACCAAATTCACAGTCTTCAAATAAAATTTGTGCCTTAGGATCATCAGATGGAATTAAAATGTATTTGTTCTTGGCTTCAGGTTCCAATTTGACATTTTTCTTCCCAATAGGGATGATGGCTTCTGACCAATCCATCTTTATTTCCCCACCCATGTCTCTGCAGAAAGTTCTAATCAAGAGCATATTGTAACTTGCAGGTATGTCTGCTACTAAAATAGTTAGTTTAAGTCTCTTATCAGGATAGGCTGCTAAAACCACTTGAGCATCTTTAACTTGACCAATTAAGGGCACTTGTTTTCCATCCATTGAATAGCACCTCCCAAAGGTTTTGGTCATGGTTAAACCTAAAGCCTTGGCTATAGACAAGGGCATAACGTTATTAGAGGCACCTGAGTCTATAATGCAGTTACTCAATTTAAGGCCATTTAAGAGTAGGGAAATATAAAAGGGGTCAGACTTCCTAGTTTCATCAAATTCACATTTCACTTCAGGAGTAGGAGTGACAGCAGTGTCACTCTGATTCATGACAAATGGTGAAACAACTACAGGAATATTGACTGAATGATCGATTGGGTCAATAGTACATTGGTTAGATTGTGATGGGTCCACAAGGTCACCTTTCACATATTTGACAAATTTATCTAATTCTTTGGGATTTAACCTTAGATATTCTGCAGGGGAGATTGAGATAGCAGAAGACTTGCAAAATTCTACAATATCAAAAGAAGACAAGATGGAATCTTTTTGCACAACCCTAACATCAAGAGTCAAAGAAATAGAAGAAGAAGCATTACTTACAGGATCCTGAGTCTTATGGACAAAATTAGCTAGAGTTGAAGTATACTTTGAAAACTTTTGATTTTGAGTAAGCATAGCACAAGCAGGATCCCCAAGGGTGACCAGAATATATCCTCTTTTTGAGTCAGATTCATATTCTAAAAAGTATGAACCAAAGTCGCCAGGTCTATCTTGAGGGATTTCTTCCACAATACATTCTCCTAACACATCTTTAGTGGCCTCCATTTGAACATGTCTTTGCATATCAAGGCAAGAATTGCCATCATGATCTATTGTTAGATGAAAAGAACACATGATAGCTTCTTTTGGTGAAGCTTCTATGGAAAATCTTGGTTGATTCAGAGGCAACAGAGGAGTTTTATTGTGCCATTAATTAGGCTACTTTCGGTTGATATCTTGATAAGGAGAAGGGAATGAAGATCCTTGTTTTGGTATTTGTCTTTTCAAAGTAATTATGTCATTCAATAGTCTTTGAACAACTGGATCTGTAGGAGCTAAAGTAGAAGGTTGAGAATGAGAACTCTGAACATCTTTTCTCCATTTCCCAGCTGTAATAAGATCATCTTCTAACTCAGTAGCTTGTTCTTGGACAACCACTAAATCAGCTGGCCTACTCCTTCTTAAGTGAAATCCTATGTCCGGGGGCATAGAATTTACAAAGAAACACTGCTGGTTTTCAGGGGTTGGTCTTTTGGCAATAGGGATTCTATGGATAACTTTGTTGTATCTTGCCACATAATCTCTCATGGGCTCATGAATTTCTTTCTTCATTTGTGTTAATTGTGCTAGCAAAGAATGTTCATCTTCAGCCCCTTTAAAATGCCTTTTGAATGTTGTCTTCATGGTTTGCCAATTTGTAATTGATCCAGTCGGCAGATGGCCAAACCATTCTGTAGCTCCTTTCGAGAGAGATTGAGCGAAGATTCTTACTGCTACATCTTCATGTTGTACTGCCAAAATGGTAGTAGCTACATTGAATGCATTCAAGTGCTCATCTACCTAAACTTTGCCATCTCCAAAAAATTTAGGTAAGACTTCTTTAATACCTTAGGGAGAGGATGATGAGCTCCCAAATTCAAAGGACCAATGGTTGCACCCCATGGTTGAGCCATAACTACACTTGGGAAGATTGTAACTAGAGGTGGTGATTGAATACCAAACAAAGTTAAAGCTTTCCACACACTAGAGGATGAATAAGAATTGGGGGTAGCTTTAGGAGGAGAAGAGGGTCTACTTTTTGTTTTGGGTCTTAAGATGGAAGAGGAGGAAAAATGAAGATTTTGCAAGCTTTCAAAGAAAGTATCAAAAATACCCTCCTTCCTCTAAGACCTAGTGTAAGGTCAAGAATCTAGAATTATTCTATCTTATTACCTCTAAGCGATTCTGTCAACAATTTGTACCTCCTGGGAAATCGAGAGTCCTCTCAACCACTCTCCTATAAATTCCTCTTCTTCTAAAACTAGGAGAACTTTTTGATACTGGTGATAGCTAGTCTTTAAACTCCAAGCGATAGTGTTCAAATCAGAAATGATATCCTCCTGAATGCTTTGAAAATTAAGGTCTAGCTGAATAACAGGAGGCTGCTCCTCCAAATCGGGTATTACCATAGCTGGTAGGACCATAACTTGTTCATAAAATAGATCATTAAAACATAGGTCTACACTGTATGCGAATCCCCAGTAGAGTTTCCAAAAATCTATTACTGAACAGATTTGTCTTTCTACAAATAACCTTTTAAGTTTACTCTATCACCCTTAAAAGACAAACTATTTCTAACAGTTGGGTAACTGTCTTTCATGATCACTTCCCTCTGAATTTTACAATACGTACAGCTCCCTAATATGATATTCAATGAAAGAAGATAAAGATTTAATCGGTTAGCTTTTGACCAGAAAGATTATAAAGGTAGCAATATCATTCTTTGATGACATGCTTCTAAACAACTGTAAAGCAAATATAACCCGATAATGAATAGGAAGGAAACACAGTCACTTTCGCAATGACATTTCATGAAAAAAAAAAACAACTTCTAACTGCAGATAATAGATAACAGATAAAATTCAATATTTAGATATCATGCAATAGTTGACAAAGATATAAAATAGGACAAACAATATTCCAACACATGGAACCTTGCTCTAGGTAATAAACAACACAGATTCAATAACCTTCCTATCATATCATTCAAAAATTACTACATAGATAATTGTTTGAAATCAATTCTGTTCACAGCATTCACCATCTGAACTATAATTATCCAAACTATCTATCTATCTTCAAAGTTTTTTTGAACCCTTTCAAATTTTTAGCAGCCAGAATAAATAGAGACAGAGCACCGAGAGGCCTCCCGAAAAACACAGCCTCTCGGGCAAATAGTTAAGTAACTAATCCATCAAAAAAAGGACACATGTCCTTAAAGTTTAGCATAATAACATAGTAAAAAGGGAAACTAGATGGCCGAATCAGGCTCTTTATCTAAGGCACGATCCTCGCTTGTCACTGGACTTCCTTCTTCATCGGTAACTGATTAAGTCGGCTTCCATTCTTTGTATGCTTGAACTAATTCCTTTGCAAGAGACAGGTGCGGGATTTTAGAGTTCACTATTTGGGCCATGGAGGCGTCTTTATTCCAGATCAGGTTCTTCACCTTATCAGTAACATTAGATAACTGATCAACACACAAATAAAGCATGGATTCAATCCTTGCTATCTAGGTCAAATCAGAGGCCTTGGGATGAATCTTGTCTCTGATAGTTTTAATAGCTGATTCAAAAGCATCCAAAGCACCTTTCAGTTCTTGTTCACCAAAGATAGAGGGGTAGGTATAAGTGAAATTAATCACTTTCAACTCTGTTAGGGCAGCCTTTTGGATTTTCTTTTCTTCAGCTTCATATTATTTATTCTCCGTAATGGCACTTCTTATCAGAGCAATACGCCAGCTGATGTTTTTTATGAGTATGAAGAATTAAGACTCCTCAACACCTTTAAGTGACTTTTCTACATAGAATTTACTAAAGCCATGCCTTTCAATTTCCATAAATTTGGTCATTGCTGACACCCACTTTTCTTCATCTGTGCCGCATACTTGACGTTGAGCCTGCAGTTCCCCTATCATTATCTCAGTGTTATGAAGAATTGAATGGGAATCTTTAATATACTATCTGCCATTATTTATCACTTGAGCCATCCATTCATCAACTAAAGAAACTAAATTTCATCCCCTTTGAACTTGATTCAGTAGAGTCTTATTTTCTTTGGAATTGGGATCAAACACTTGAGAAGACTGAGACAACGGGGTAGCATCAAAGTTGCAAAATGCATTAATAAA
>MU227909.1:1449247-1482974 GCA_018584345.1 Thuja plicata
CTGAGACAACGGGGTAGCATCAAAGTTGCAAAATGCATTAATAAACTGAGAAAGTGAAACAATGGTCTGTTTCAACTCTTTCTTCTCTTTTCTATCTTGCACCGATGTAATCAGCATTTGTTGGGCTATTTCTTTGAATAGGTGGTTTTTCCCAGCTCTGTCCATTGTTCCCAACTCAATTTAGGTCACTTCAAAGTCCACAACCGCCACATCTTTCTTCTCTTCCTTAGGTCTATAAGTAGCAACCTCGGCTATCCACTTTCTAGTCTTAGCATCAGCAAACATGCACATTGTTCTTTTCACCTTCTTGGCTTTAGGGGTTTTCTGAGCATACTTACTCACAATATCTTGCACTAGTATTGACACAGGAATCAGACTCCACTTCTTATTGACTAAAGAAGTTAACCATTTTGGTGTGTCACTGGTTGTTGCTAAATGGGGACCAACTTTAACAGGAGTGTCCATTAGATCCAGGGTTACATCTTCAAGATCAAAAAGATCTTTCCCAATTTGATCATCCTCACCAATTTGATAGTTCAAGTCTTCAAACTTATCATCTTCTAGATTAACTGTCTTCGTCTGTTCTTGAGTCATCTTCACCTTCTTTTGTGATCTAGAGTGCGACCTAGTGATACATTGAGGAGAGACCATAGATAAAAGCTCCGCAATAGACTTCTTTTTAGATTCTTTCTTCTGCTGCTTACCAGATGAACCTACATTATTACATGTTTTCGGCATATTAGAAACAATGGGGGGAGAAAATAAAACTAAAGATTTATTTCCATTCATTTTAGGACTGGACTGCTCTTTTTTCACTTGTAGCCACTTCTCAGTTAATTTGAGAACATGTTGTGTCCTGCTTTGAATGTCATCTTCTTCCTCCTTTGACCAATCAACATCTACCTCTACAATATCCAGAAGTCTTTTGAAATTAGGATCAATCAAATCAGAACCATCATTTGTTACTCCTTTTGTGCTGAACTGTATCCTAATGGATAGAATTTGGGAGATGCAGAGTCTACTATGGCTTCTAGTCGTGACTTGAGATTCGTTTACACAATCCTCCCAGAAATCCTCTAAATGGGGAACTGGAAACATGTGAGACCTTAAACCCAGGCTGCTGCTAGCAAAATTTTTGTTATCAAAGCATGTTCTCTCTGTGTAGTACTTGAAATCGAAATGACCAAGGTCACTTTCAATACTTATGGCATCTTCAAAGGTTAGACATGAAAGCTTTCCTAGCTGCAATGGGAATTCTCACCTTGGTCTCCAGGAAGGAAACATTTTAATACAATGGTGAGTTGTCTACAGATTTCAGCAAAGATGAAACAATCAAATGCATATCTAGGCAATTTGGTAGGGGCATCCTCAAAACCACCAATTCTTAAATAATTGAACCTAGGGAATTGGATATAATAACTCCCAAACCTAGTCACAAAGTGTTGAGCTTCTGAGCTCATCCTCCTGGCCAAATCTCCAGACATTTCAAAGCAAAGCTTTCCCATAAAAGTATCATGAACTCTCCTGTAATTCTGAATCACCCTATCTTTGCGAAGCATAGAGAAATATTCAAACACACACATGCCATCAATCCAAGGCTCATGAACCATGCCATCCCATATCCTACTGCATGCTAGGAAATAAATCAGATAAGAAGACATATAAAAGCTAAAGCCAGTATGCTTGGAACTATTCAACTATTCCCTCATAGATTCTGCAATTAACTCAGCCCAATCCAATTTATGCTTACCCTCTAAAATAATTTCTACATAGCAGAATAACCAGTTTGAAAATAAGGAAGCCTTGGGTGACCCTCTAACTCTGTGCAGCATTACCATGATATCACTAATGTGTGGATGCATGTGATTTCTATTTAACTTCTTGGGAAAACAGGAACCTCCTCTTTGGGAATTTAACAACCAATACTTAGCCATGGAAGTATGATTTGCATTAGCATTAGGCTTGAAATTAACTAGGGATTGGGCAGGAGAGAAAGCTGAAAAAGTTTTCTCTTGGATTTGGAAAGCCGAGGCAACAATTCCTCTATTCACAGCCATTAACACTTCACCGTTTTTGTTAAGAATTGACTCAGTTCACTGGTCATAATGTTTAATACATTCATGGACAAGCTCAGGGAAAACCACTGTAGGAGGGAAGCACATGGCTATACATAACCCACTACTCAAAATTTCCATAGAAGGGACATTTTCTTCAACACATGTAGTAAGTCTATTAGCTATCCCTTCAATATCATACCCTTCTAGATCTATGTCTATTATAATAGAATTTTTGCAGACCAAACTAGACACATTCCCAAAGAAATGAAATGTTGACTTTATTCTTGCCTGAACAGACTACAAATTGCTACAGAAACCCCTATAAAATTCACTAGCTTTTAAACTTAAACACTGGAAGAATGATAGCCTTACTTACCTTGATCTCTGAGGAAAATTCTTCAATCGAAGCTCTGAAAACCCTTACCTCCGCTCTTCGCACAGCAACAACAATTCAAAAATAATGAACACCAAGAAGAGATTTTAAAAGAAACATCTCAAATGAGTAATTAATTACTCATAATTAAGACAATAATGTCTTGAAGAGAGAAGTGACCGTTCCCACACGTGATCATTAATTTCCACTTTGCGCAAAATTTTATGTCGCACAAATTCCTCATTAATTCGATAGCTCAGACATGACTTAATTGCCGCCAAAAAGACCTCTTCATTAAAAGCTTTACCCGAATGGGGTCCACATCTGAAAATATGGTGGTTGTCCTTGGTTTATGCCACATGTCACTTTTTAAATATCCTTGAACACTCTTGAACTAAGTTCAAGGCTATTCATATGTGTTCACCATGGTTCAAGCCTGTTTCTTAATATCCCACCAACACTTTGGTACAAAGAGCCAAAATATTTCAACCGATAACTTTCCACCCTTGATCATCTAAATTTTTGTAGCTTGTGATCATGAAACACCTCCTTTAGAGAAAATGCTAATCACCTGCTTCCGCTTCATAAAAATATGAATGAGCTTGAACACCCTTGAACACTCTTGAACTGAGTTCAAGGTTGTTCATAGGTGTTTGAACCTGTTCAAACCTGTTCAAAAGATACGTTAGCATAAGACTTTTCTCTTTTTAGCAAGCAACGATGGAACATAGGGGAGGTCTTTCGCTGGGATTTCAAACATGAGAGCTTAGGCAGCTTGAGATACACAAAATAACAAGGTGACTCTGAAAAAGTAACACTAAGGACAAAGATCAAGATTTGGACTAACAGTATTAAACTTGGTAAAGAATTTAAACCTGATTTGATACTATCCTTAATACCATAAGAGTCCAAATTTTATTAAAATGATTTTTTTTTTGTATTAAAGTTGGTAAATAATTTAAACATGATTTGATCATGTCCTCACTACTCTAAGAGTCCAAATTTGATTTGTATCTTTTCCATTCCTATATATTCATGTTAAATTTGTATGCATGAAAATGACCCCAAAGTTTTCTAAATTAAATATGAGAATGGGAAAACTTGGCACCATCTAGGTGCATACAACTTGGAATTTTTCATTTAATCAAGTGTCTTGAGGCAATCTATTCATTATTGACAATCTAGATTCCAAGACATGGAAATCATCCATCATCCATAGAATATTGTTGCATATTATCTTATACTCAGTGTATAGCATCAAAATGAAATCAATAGTTATGCATGATTATTGTTCAATAAAAAAAACTATATTTCATAAAATTTACATGTATAAATGATTTTATCAAAACTATTAAATTAAATCCAAAGTTTTGATGTGAGGAGTAAAACCTTGCCTAGTTTGATATCACTTCAAACAAATTAATGCTCTATTATAGTGATAAATCAATCTATGATAATTTTCATAAACTAATTATATCAAATATAAAATTATGTATTTTATTTTTTTTATTAAATTTAATGAACATTTGTAACAGATTCTTATAAATGGCTCTTTATTTAAAAATAATATTCTAACATTATAAATTAGTTGATTCTCGATATAATATTTATTTTTCTTATATTATTAAATTTTAGTAGTAACATATTTAATCTCTATCTTAATTGGGAGTATGAGGTCACAAGTTTGAATCTATATCATCTTGTTTCTAAAAATTCTATTTGGTGTCTTGAGTTTTCAGGCTTGAAATTCATTATAATGATGATGTTTCCTTCCTATGAACTTTCTTTTGCGCAAGAGAAATTTTCCAGTGAACATTTGCAGAGGTTAGATTATCCCAATATTGTCATGTCATTCCTTTTGGAGGATGTTCATGCCCTTTTATAAATCTCTCATTTCATAGGAGCACAGTGGGAAAAGCCATAGACCCTTACTTTACACTTTCCAATTGCATTTTCTTACAAGATTCTTGGTCATTTTGAAAGAATTCATTTTCTGCATATCTTGAGATAGCATTCCTAGAGACTACATCTTTTTGAGGTATTTTTCAAATAATTCAAGTGCAACAATGAGGGATTTAGTTTTATTTCTCCAAATGAGGATTTTTCCTGTATATATAAGGAGGAGGTCACCATCATTTTGAAAATGGAAAGAAGAATCTTGTCCATTGACAGGTTTATCTTTGTTGGCCATCCACACCACTATCCTGGATTTGGAAATATGAGAATACCAACCTATCTTTTCCCTTAACGATTTTCCCAAAAATAATGGAATGGTAACTTAGTACAAGTGTGATCCATAAATGAATAATGAAACAAAAATAATTCTATTATTGCACAAATCATTCTAGAAGAAATTCATCCATTGCATCAAATCTCTCATCCAGAGTAGGAGAAGTGGTGCAGGAGCACCCCTTGAAAAAGAAAAAGGAAAAGAGTATGGTTAGGTTGTAGGAGGACCTCCATGAATATTTTTAAATGTTTTTTGGTTTTCAAAGTGCCAATGAGCATCAAGAGATCCTAAGCATTGTAATAAGTCCTAATTGTAAAACCTAGTGACCTAGGATGAGTTATAAATCCTATGGCTAACAATGGAAAATTGGGCATGGGTTGGGTATATTTGTGTTAGGAGAGGTTGAATTGATGTTTTTAACATCATATCTTGTCAAAATCAACTTTCGTTAGTTCTTAGGAGGTAGTTTTGCAAGTTTTGCAAAAATTGTCAAATGTTGTCAGCAACTTTATTTGCAACCAAAGTTGCTAATTGCAATTTTTTGAAAAGTTGTTACCCAACGTTCATAACCACCCACAGTCGATTAGAACTGATGGTAAATCACATAAAATTGATTCAAAAATTTTTTCAAGGGTTATTGATAGATAATTGTATGAAGAATTTTAAAATTGAATAAGAAAACTGTATTTTTACCAAGAATTTGACTGGTGTTTTGTTTTGTCTAATCATTCATGGATTCTAATGCCAAATCCAATTTGATAGGAAGTTTTTAATATTTCATATCCTTCTTTTTCAATAAACCAAAGGTCTTAAGGTGGTCTAATGAGGGATAAATCATGTTACAAACACCTTCAAGTCATTATTTTGGAGAAAACTAGGTTTTCCAACTTCATATCCTCATTCCTCCCAATGTAACCATTGGAAAAATTGAAAACCTGGCCTAAATGAAATGTATGGGAGTGTACTATATGTTCCATTTGATTTCAGATCATTTGATTTCATTTCTGAGGAGAAATATCTAAAACCCTAGTCAGGCATCTCAATGTGACTGTAAGAATAGTTTAAGCAGAAGATAGCAGACCCCATAACTTTTGATGGACATAAAATCAGATCCTAAGATTGGATTAAATGACTTGTTTCAAGTTCCCCTAGATTTTTTGATGGTTTTTTTTAATATAAATCCAATTTTTAGATACGCTTCCTTCATTAAGAGCTTTTATTAGGCCTCTAAGGCATAGGAGGAGATTTCCAAGTCAGTGGAGTTGTTTGACGATCCAAGACCTGACCTCTTGGGAAAAGTGTTGCCCCAAAAATTGAAGTAAGGATATGATATTTTATTAGTAGGTCCTTTGGAATTTTTAATCACAAAATTCAAAAATAAGTCCAAGAAGGGTTAGTAAGGAGATACTGTTAATTAGGACAGTTAGTGTGTTGGATGGAATTGAATCAAAGGAGTAGTTTTATTGTCTTGAGGAGTGTCAAAGGAATTCTTTTGGCATGTGTGATTGACTCAAAGTCTTGGGAATATATTGGAGTGACCTTGAACAAGGAAGGTGTATTGGGGACACTAGGTGAACAAGGGTGCATCACCTCAAGGAGATGTATGAAATAGAGAGAAACTCAATAAGGGGTTATGGGGTATATGATTTGATGATTTGGTGAACAAGGAAGGAGATACTTAAAGGTGTAGAGATCTGGTGTTGGAAACTCCAAGTGAAAGGGGTAGGAGGGCTTGATTGGATCAAGCAAAGACTTGTAATTTGATTCAAGCTATTAGAGGTCCAGAGCTCTACATCAAGTGGTATCAGAGAAAGAAAGATCCTTAGGAGAAGGATTAAGAACCATGTCTATAGATGAAGGAGACTTTGAGATCCCATCAAGGGTCACAAATTTAGAGCTTACAAGGATTGTGAGAGAACAAATGGCACAGAACAAAGATTTGAGAAGAGAAGTGGAAAGACTCAAAGGGAAGGTTGATAGGAAGGGTGGTGGAAAATTCAATGAACCTGAGGAAGGGAGTTAAGAAGAACCCCTTGATCATGAAGAGGAATAGGTTCCTACATATCAGAGGCTACTCTTGAAGACCTTGAAGTCCATGGAAAGAAGGACAATGGATGTCAAACTAGATCTGCCCATGTATAGTAGGAAGATGGACACTGATGCAGTGATGGATTGGGTTGATGCTCTCACAAGTTTATTTAACTGTGAAGATATCCCTGAGAATCAAAGGGTGACGACTGCAAAGTCAAAGTTGAAGGGATTTGCACTCACATGGTGGAATTTCACTCAAGATGAAAGGGTGAAGAATGGTAAGAAACAAATAACTACTTGGAAGAGTATGGTATCCTTTCCCAGAGAGGCATACATCCCTAAATATTATGAAGTTCAACTTCATAAGATGAGGATGAGTTTGAGGAAGAAATAATTAGATGTCTCAAGTTACACTAAAGAATTTCAGAGGCTTGTCATGAAATCCAAGTTGGTAGAGCCTGAATGTGTGAAACATGCAAGATACATGCAAGGATTGGGGGTCACCATACAAGATGAAATCAGTTTGAGTAGCCCTAACACAATACAAAAATGTTATCAATTGGCATTAAAATTTGAGGATAAACTCAAGAGGAAACAAGATCAAGGTGGTAGATGGAGAGGACAAAGAGATTTTGGAAGTAGGGGCAAAGGCATGTCTAGTGGAAGAGGAAAATGTCCCAAGGACTTTGGAGAATGAAGACATGAATATAACCAAGGTGAAATAATCTCTAGAGGTTCCTTTAGGGGAAGAAGATCAAACTCTATATGAAGATTTTGGGGAAGAGGCACTCACATCATTAAATTCTTTAGGTGTCATCAACCTAGGTAGTTGGCATCAAAGTGTCTTCAAAAAGGGAAGAACAAAGGTGAAAGGAGGGAAAATTGGTGAGAGATGAAGACTCCCAAAGTGTGCATTCACATGAATCCTTTGCAGCACCTGAACAAGGAGATTCACTCATGATGAGAAGGACTTTGATCAAAGAACCTAGTGCACCAGAGCCAACCCAAAAAAAGACAGTCTTCAAAACCACATGTAGAGTGGGAGGTAAAGTATGTAGAATGGTTATTAATTCTGGTTCTATTGATAATTTGGTGTCTCTTGAAGTAGTTGAAAATCTAAAACTAAAAAGGATTACACACTCCACACCCTACAAGGTGTCATGGCTCACAAAAGGGCAACAAATAGTCATTGAAGAGCAAACATGGATAGAGTTTTAGATTGGGAAATACAAGGACAAAGTACTTTGTGACATAGTACCCATGGATGTGTGTCATTTTATCTTAGGGAGACCATGGAAGTATGACTTGGAGGCACACCATGATGGGAGGAAGAACACACACTCCATCTAGCACCAAGGTAAGAAGGTAACTTTACTACCCCTACCTGATAGTGGTGAAGAGAAAAAGGATTCCAAGTTTTTGTTTGTAGGAGAGAAAGAGTTTTTAATAGTGTTGAAGGAGAGAGATACTCTTTTATATGCATTGGTAGTGTTGATAAAAAAATAAGAGGGAAAGATGTTGAAGGTGAAAAAGGAGCCTAGGAGAGTAGGTCCTAAGGAGGTAGCACATTTTCTAGAGATGTATAAGGAGATTGTAACCAAGGAGTTACCAAACACCTTACCCCTAATCAGCGAGATTAGTCACAATATTGATCTAGTTCCTAGAGATACACTTCCAAACAAAGAATCATATAAACTCACCCCCAAACAAAATGAAGATATGTCCAAGAAAATCCAAGAAAATTTGAACAGGGGTTTGATAACCAAGAGTTTGATACCTTGTGCAATCCTTTCCCTATTAGCACCTAAGAAAGAGGGGACTTGGAGGTTATGTACTGAGTCAAGATCCATTAATAGAATCACCATTAGGTATAGGTTTCCTATTCCTATGATTGATGACCTATTGGACCATCTAGGGGGTGCAAAATAATATTCAAATGTGGACTTGAAGAGTGGATACCACCAAATAAGAATAATGCCTGGAGATGAATGGAAAAAAGACTTTAAAACTAATTAAGGACTCTATGAATGGAGGGTGATGAATTTCGGTTTGTCCAATGATCCTAGCACATTCATGAGGCTTGTGAATGAAGTTTTGAGACTATTCCTTGGAAATTGTGTGATTGTGTATTTAGATGATATCCTTATTTATAGTAAGACTAAGGATGAACATTTAAAGCATTTGAATTTGGTCCTTAAAATATTTCAAGAGGAAAAGCTCCTAATAAATTTGGATAAATGTGTCTTCATGCAAGAAGAATTGGTGTACCTTGGCTTTGTGATTTTAGGTGGAAGCATAAAGATGAATCCATAAAAGGTGGAAATAATCTTGAATTGGCCCTCTCCAAGGACAATGACAGATATTAGAAGCTTCCATGGGTTGGCTTCTTTTTACATGAAGTTCATCAAGGGATTTAGTCAGATTTGTGTACCAATTTTGGAGACTATCAAAGGGATTCATAAATTCAAGTTTGTGTGGATCAAGGAGGCTAGGGAGGATTTTCAAAGTCTCAAACAAAAGGTAGTAAAGTAGCCTATACTAGCTTTTCCAGATTTTCAAAAGATTTTTACTATTGAATGTGATGCATCTAATGTGGGAATAGGGGTTGTTTTGATTCAAGAGGGGAGACCCATTGCATTTTTCAATGAAACATTGAATGAAGCTATGAGGAAGTACTTCTCTTATGATTTAGAAATGTATGCCTTAGTACAAGCCTTGAAGAAATGGAGGCACTGTCTCCTTCCAAAGGAGTTTGTTGTTTTCACTGACAATCAAGCCCTTAGTTTCTTGAATAGTCAAGAGAAACTACAAGCACATGAAGTGGGTTGAATCAATCAAAGCATACACCTTTTCCATCAAACACAAGAAAGGAGTTTCTAAAAAAGTGGCTAATCCTTTGAGCAGGAGGTCCATGATAGTGTAAGAGGTAAAGTTGCAAAGTGTGGGTATTGACTCCTTGAAAGGTATGTATGCAAATGATGAAGATTTTCATGAGATATACAAAGTTTGTTCTTATTTTTTAGAGGCATGTCATGTTGAGTATTCTTATTATTTTCTTCAAGATGGTTTTTTGTTCAAAGGACATCAACTATGCATTCCTAGGTGTTCTATGAGGGAGAACATTGTGAAGGAGAAACGTTGTGGAAGCATGAGTGGGCACTTTGGGTTGGATAAGACCCTTGGGTAGGTAAGAAGACATTATAGTTAGCCCAAGATGCAATGAGATGTTAGAAGGTTTCTGGAAACATGTAATATATGTCAGAAAGCTAAAGGTGACTCAACCAATGTTGGTTTGCATCAACCATTGCCCATACCTACAAGACCTTGGGAAAGTTGTAGTATGGACTTTTTGATAAGTCTACCAAGGACTCAAAAAGGGTTTGATAGTATATTTTTTGTTGTTGATAGGTTTAGAAAAATGGTACACTTCTTTCCATGTAAGAGCATAAGTGATGCAACCTATGTAGCAAATCTATTTTTTAAATAAATTGTAAGGATACATGGACTTCCTCAAACTATTATGTTTGACAGGGATGTGAAATTTAATGGCCATTTTTGGAGCACCTTATGGAAAAGGTTAGGAAAAAACTTGAACTTTAGTTCAGCCTATCATCCTCAAACGAATAGGCAAACTGAAGTTGTAAATAGGTCATTGGGAAACCTATTGTGATGTTTAACAAAATAGTATGGAGAGAAGTGGGACAACATCCTCCCACAAGCTGAATTTTCCTTCAATGATTCTATGAATAGGAGTACAGGAAGGAGTCCATTTCAGATTGTCTATGGGAAGAATCCAAGAGCCATACTAGAATTGAGGGATCTTCCCAAGGATGGGCAGGTTAGTGCTCATGGAAACCAATTTGATGATAGTATGAAAGAGACACATGATCAAGTGAGGTTGGCTCTATAAAAGAGTTTAGAAAAGTATAAAGAAAGTGCAGATAAAAGGAGGAGAGATGTACAATTTTAGGTTGGTGACTTGGTGTGGGTATATCTGAGGAAATAGAGGCTACTAAAGGGCAAGCATACAAAGTTGCTCATGAAGAAAGTGGGTCCTTATACAATTTTGAAGAAGCATGGCATGAATTCCTATGAGATTTCACTTCCTTCCACTCTAGGTAAATCCCCTATATTCTAACCCCATATAAAGGTCATCATGATGTAGGTACAGAGGTTCATAATGAAGAGTTGTAGGAAGATCTTGCAGATTTACCTCCTCATGCACCCAAGAAACTTGACAAGATCCTTGACACAAAGGTCATCAAAAAGACCAGGAAGAATGAATACAAGAAATAGCTTGTAAAGTGGATTGGAGACCCTGAAGAAGAGGTAGTGTGTATGGATGAGGTAGAGATGAAGAAGCATGGCACCTCATTGGAAGAGATTATCTCAAGAGGACTTGAGATCAATCCACCATGGAAGTATGGTGCAGGAGACACATTAGCAAAGACAAAGACAAAGGGTATGGTGAGGTTGTAGGAGGACCTCCATGAATGTTTTCAAATTTTTTTTGGTTGGCCAAGTTCCAATTAGGATCAAGAGATCTTAAGCATTGTAATAAGTCCTAATTGTAAGACCTAGTGACCTAAGATGAGTTATAAATCATATGGCTAACTATGGTCAATTAGACATGGGTTGGGTATATTTGTGTTAGGAGAGGATGAATTGATTTTTTTAACATCATCTCTTGTCTAAATCAACCTTGGTTAGTTCCTAGGAGGTAGTTTTGCAAGTTTTGCAAAAATTGTCAAATGTTGTCAGCAACTTTGTTTGCAACAAAAGTTGCTAATTGAAACTTTTTGAAAAGTTGTTGCCCAAAATTCATAAACACCCACAGTTATTTGGAACTAATGGGAAATCACATAAAATTGATTCAGCAATCATTTCAAGGGTTTTTTATAGATAATTGTATGGACAATTTCAAAATTGAATAAGAAAACTGTATTTTTACCGAGAATTTGACTGGTGTTTTGTTTTTTCTAATCATTCATGGATTCTAATGCCAAATACAATTTGATAGGAAATCGGGAATATGTAATAGCCTTATTTTTCAAAAAATTAGAGGTCTTAAGGTGGTCTAACAAGGGAGAAATCATGTCATAGACACCTCCAAGTTGTTGTTTTGGAGAAAACTAGGTTTTCCAACTTCAAATCCTCATTCCTCCCAATATAACAGTTAGAAAAATTTAAAACTTAGCCTAAATGAGAGGTATGGGAGTGTATTATATGTTCCATTTGGTTTTAGATCGGTTGATTGTATTTTTTAGGAGAAATGTCTAAAACCCTAGTCGGACATCTCAATGTGAATGGTAGAACAGTTTAAGAAGAAGATAAAAGACCCCATAACTTTTGATGGGCATCGAATCAGAGCCTAAGACTGGATAAAATGACTTCTTTCAAGTTTCCCTAGATGTTCTCATGGTTGGTTTAATAGAAATACACATTTGAGATACACTTCCTTCGTTAAGGGCTTCAATTGGACCTCTAAGGCATAGGAGGAGATTTCAAAGTCAGTGGAGTTGTTTGAGGATCCAAGACCTTTCCTCTTGGTAAAATTGTTGCCCCAACCATTTAATTAAGGATATGAAATTGTACTGGTAGGTTCTTTCAAAGTTTTGATCACAAAATTCAAAAAGGTGTCCAGGAAGGGCTAGTAAGGAAACAGTGCTAATTAGGACAGTTAGTGTGTTGGATGGAATTGAATCAAAGGAGTAGTTTTATTGTCTTGAGGAGTTTCAAAGGAATTCTTTTAGCATGTGTGATTAACTCAGAGGCTTGGGAATAGATTGGAGTGACATTTAACAAGGAAGGTGTATTGGGGACACTAGGTGAACAAGGGTGCATCACCTCAAGGAGATGTATTAAATAGAGAGCAACTCGGTAAGGGGTTATGGGGTATATGATTTGATCAGTTGGAAAACAAGGAAGGAGACACTTAAAGGTGTAGGGATCTAGTGTTGGATACTTTGAGTGAAAGGGTAGGAGGGCTTGATTGGATCAAGAAAATAATTGTAATTTGATTCAAGTTGTTAGAGGTCTAGAGCTTTGCATCAAGAAGCCTTAAAATGACTTATGCTCTTGTTTATTTGCATTTCATTCTCACTTGTGAGCACACAAGTGGGGCGATAGAGGAAGGGGAAGACAAAAATCTCATTTTCCCTCACTTCCCCTTTTAACTCCTCTGATGTAATATTATTATTTTCACTTTTCTAACTATGAGAAAAAAATTAGCAATCACAAAAAAATCATGAATGAGACATCATGATTTTCTAGCAATTCTCTGCATAAATATCCTATCAACTAATAATGCAGTTTGTTAAAACATTCAAAATAAACACAGGCGGTTTAACCCAAAAGTTTGTATTCAATTACCCATAGAATTTAGAAAGTTCTTAGCATAAATAACTTAATGACTATTAACACATTTTGTTAAAACATTCAAAATAAACACACACACAGTTTAATCTAAAAGTTTGTATTCAATTATCCCTGGACTATCTATAATATTCAGGATGTTTAGAAAAGTAAAGGAGAAAGAGAATAAAAAGTCCTTGATTTCATGACAAGTTCATTGGCATGCATCAACAAGTCGTGAAACAAAGTAACAAAACACCCATCAAAGGCATCAACAAATCACTAAACAAAGAGAAACTCCATATGTTAGTAAAACAAACTCAAATAATTCTTTTTTAATATTTTTGTATTTTATTTAATTTTTCATGCCTAACATGTCCATGAATTAAGGAGGATTAAATAAATATAATTTTGGATAAAATATAATAAAAATAACCCACCACGGTGATAATTTAAGCACAAAAAACAAGGATGGTTAGGGGAAACATATTGTGCAATAAAATGATATATTTTATGACTTATTGAAATTAGTTATGGTGTTCTTTGTTATAATAGTACTTCAATGAGTTGTAAGACAATGTGCAAACATACCAATATATCAACATAAAACCATGCAAACAACCCAATAATCTACCATCATGTCTTCCTTTCTTTTGAAGTGAATGATCCTAGTGGTGTGATTCATAACACAATGATGTTATCACTCACTAGACTCCCCAAGTTGAAGAAGAGGGTCATCAATTCAACTTTTTATCATTTTATTGGATTTTACCATTAGAGCATAAGTAAATTGAATTTTGGTCATGAAGTGATTGTATAGTGAAATACAATTCTCTATAGTAATTTATTCTTGTCTTATATTAACATTTAAAAAATAAAATGATAGTATTTTTCTATTTTATTAGATATTTTTAACTGAAAAAATAATAACTCATATCTATACAATTAATTTACCATACAATACATTTTGTAGACACCTAAAAATGTCCACACAAAATCAACAAAATTTAACTATTAATTAAATAAATATTATTATTTATTTAGTTAATTCATTAACCTCTTCCACTATTATTCAAATAAATATTTATATTCATTGCTAGATAACTAAGAGGGGGGTTGAATCAGTTAGCTTCAGTTATTCTACAGTCCCAAATTCTCCCAGATGTAAATAACAACAATTTCAAACATATAACTTAACTCGGTGAAAACTGTGATCTCAAACTTAGTTTCAAACTCATGTACTCATCTACCGAGTAGCAGTAAAATGATTACTGTGATTACCAATCAATACAGATAAAGTAATGGGTAAAGCATAATTACAATCCAAAACAATTATACACATTGACACATAGATTTTTAACGTGGAAATCCTGCTAAGGGAAAAACAACCTGAGACCGGTAACCCAAAATATTTCACTCTTCTGAAGTGAACTCGGTTAAGAGCCAACCTTGTTAAAGGTTACAATGCACACTGTTAAATGTGACCCGGTTAGAGGATTTAAAACTAACAGTTCTCCCTTGACCAATCATTCACTATGGGGTCAACAAGAAAACACTCGACATTCATTTGAATGTCATAATAAAGACTTTCACGTCTTACTCGGTTAAGATATTTTTTTGTAACAATGGTTAAACTGATATAGTAATGAACTAAATCAAATACAACTCTATTTGTAGATTTTTAGATCTATGCTAAGTACAATAATACCTCTGATCAATTTTTTATCTTTAGTTCCTCTGATTCTTCATACTCTGATATGCTTGGTAAATACTCTTTTTTGTCGCTCGGTGTTGTCTGCAGAAATGCTCAGTTCTGTCTTCAACCAATTTGGTTAGATATGTTGAAATTTGCATGTGTGCGCATCATGTATGCATATACATACAATTCATATTGAATCTCTTGTCTCTTATATAGACATCATAACTCATTTAATTTTCATCCTTCAAAATTTTCCACTTAATCTCCATCGTTGATTTTGCCTCTTAAACCTTCCTCAACAGTTGTGTTAAAAACATGTTTTAATCTTTGTCATCTAATCTTCCTTGAATTTTAATAGTCATTTAATCATCATAACAAATATTATCAATTACCTGAGAATTATCAATTTTCTAGCTCATCATTTTAGTCATCCTTCAGTTTCTTTTATTGCTCGTTCAATACCATGATGTGTCAGTGATTTCTAGATCAGTTAACATTGTGCTCGGTATACACTATATTTACTCAGTGTTCACTGTTACTCGGTGTAACTGAACTCTTTATTTACCGACGACATAAACTTTGTTTATTCCAGATCTTTAACTTATAAAAGATGTTTGTGTAAGACCAGAAAAAGGCATATTTAGCATATTAGGTAACCACAAACCCTAAATAGTATGCTAAACCTATATAATCTATCATGAAAGCTATTTTCTAAGGGAATTCATAAAATAAGTATGAAAACTCAAAAACCCCCTTCAAAGGAAGCTCCCATGTCCTTCTTTCTTCTCCATAATGAGATTGATGTTTCTCTTTGCACACACACTTTGCACAATAAGCCAAGTTTTCTAATGAGAGTTCTAGAAGATTTACGATTCTTGAGGTTCTCAAAAATCTTGTGGTTCAACCTTGAATGATAGAAATGCACCCATTTTATAGAAAATGAGAGGCATTTAGGTGAGATTTCACAAAATCTATGCATAAATGTAGATTTTGGTTGGTGAGATGCTTGGAAGCATGAAATGGGGGAGATGAAATAAGAAGATATTGGAGGATATTGAAGATATTGAATATATTGAAGAAGCACCTTAATAGGGATGTGAATCCTCAATTAAGGGATATGGAAATTAGGTGAGATTAGGGGGATATTAATTCAATTAATAAATCAATATTCCTCACAAATCCAAATTAGATTTATGAAATTATAAAAATCTCATAAATTGAAATTAGCTAATTAATTAAAAATAATTAATTAATTAATTATTGAAGACTTAGGGAAATGGGGAATAAATAAAGTTTATTTATTTATTCAATTAGGACTTAGGATAAACTATGGGTTATTCATCCAAAGGGGGGAATTAGTGGATTATTGATCGAATTGAAGGTGTTGATGTTGAATTTAAATGATTTTGATAATATTGATAAGGTTTAGGATCAATTATGAGGGTTCCAGAATCGTTTAGGAAATCACAAGGCATCGATGAGCTTTGACAATGCGCCAGCATAATGATGATTGGAAGTGATTGAAAAGCACCAATGAACTTTGATGGCTTCGTAAGATTGAAATTGAAATGGGGAAACATCAATGATCTTTGACAATGTTCCCGAAATGATAATCATAAATATTATTGACAATAATGAACAACACTATTGAATTGATATTGAAAGATTGATAGCGATAACACCGATGATCTTTGACAGCGTTATCAAATGGTTGATTAAGGGGATACAAAGAATCAATGATCTTGGACAATGCTCTTGAAATAATGATAATATTGATCGAATTGAAATAGGGTTTGATCGATTGGTTTGAAATTGGGTTAATTAGGCATCGATGATCTTGGACAATGCCCTAAAATGGTCAGAATGAGTCGAAACAATTCTGAAAGTGATTAGGAATAGAATGGGATAGGTTTGAATCATTTTAGGAAGGTTTGGAATGGTTTAGGATCAAATAGGATTGGTTTAGGATCGAATAGGATCGGTTTAGGGTTGATCGGAAATGATTTGGAAAATGATCAATTTGATAGAGAAAGTAGAATTGTTAGTAAATAATTGAACAATTTTGCAATATTCAATCATTGACAAAAGACACAATGTCACCATACAATAAAGATCATATGCGCCACATAGAGGAATAATTAGATCGCAAAACAACATTTCGATTGTAATTCTAAAAATGTTAAAACACGTAGACCAGCAGGCTTGAACCATTTTTAGGTGTCTAAATTTTGCCCCTCTTTGATACAATGTGATTATGAGCATTGTGTCAAAGAATCCTGAAGAAAATAGCATTAAAACATGCCCAAGTAGATCAATAGAATGGAGGTAGGATGCCTCCTCGGAAAATTGGGCAGAAATTGAAATGAGGACAATTTTTGGAAAAGAAAGATGATTCATTGAAGAAATGTTAGCAGAAAGCATAAATTAGATGAAGAAATGTTAGTAAGAAAGATGTTGGCTTTCAAAAGTGAGATTGTGTTATAAGAGCTTATTTTGATATTGAAAAAGTGGATGTGGTGCATCGTGGCACAAAATCCAAAGTGAGAAAGTCATCCTTTTTGTGTAAACAAACACGATGCAGACAGAGGATGATCTTCTCCATCCCGAAAGCATGTTGATCAGAAGGTTGTGTGTTTGATTCACGTTGGGTTCACCAAATGTAAGACTAGAAAAAGGCATATTTAGCATATTAGGTAACCACAAACCCTAAATATTATGCTAAACCTATCTAATCTATCATGAAAGCTATTTGCTAAGGGAATTCATAAAATAAGCATGAAAACTCAAAAACCCCCTTCAAAGGAAGCTCCCATGTCCTTCTTTCTTCTCCATAATGAGATTGATGTTGCTCTTTGTACACACACTTTGCACAAAAGCCAAGTTTTCTAATGATAGTACTAGAAGATTTACAATTCTTGAGGTTCTCAAAAATCTTGTGGTTCAACCTTGAATGATAGAAATGCACCCATTTTATAGAAAATGAGAGACATTTAGGTGATATTGCACAAAATCTATGCATAAATGCATATTTTGGTTGGTGAGATGCTTGGAAGCATGAAATGGGGGAGATGAAATAAGAAGATATTGGAGGATATTGAAGATATTGAAGAAGCAGCTTAATAGGGATGTGAATCCTCAATTAAGGGATATGGAAATTAGGTGAGATTAGGAGGATATTAATTCAATTAATAAATCAATATTCCTCACAAATCCAAATTAGATTTATGAAATTATAAAAATCTCATAAATTGAAATTAGCTAATTAATTAATAAAAAATTAACTAATTATTGAAGACTTAAGGAAATGGGGAATAAATAAAGTTTATTTATTTATTCAATTAGGACTTAGGATAAACTATGGGTTAATCATCCAAAGGGGGAAATCAATGGATTATTGATTGAATTGAAGGTTTTGATGTCAAATTGAAATGATTTTGATAATATTGATAAGGTTTAGGATCAATTTTGAGGGTTCCAAAATAGTTTAGGAAATCATGAGGCATCGATGAGCTTTGACAATGCGCCTACGTAATGATGATTGGAAGTGATTGAAAAGTGCCAATGAACTTTGATGGCATTGTAAGATTTAAATTGAAATGGGAAAACATTGATGATCTTTGACAATGTTCCCGAAATGATAATCAGAAATAGTATTGACAATAATAAACAACACTATTGAATTGATATTGAAAGATTGATAGTGATAACATCGATGATCTTTGACAGTGTTATCAAATGGATGATTAAGGGGATACGAAGAATCTATGATCTTGGAAAATTATTTTGAAATGATGACAAGATTGATTGAATTAAAATAGGGTTTGATCGAATGGTTTGAAATTGGGTTAATTAGGCATCGATGATCTTGGACAATGCCCTAGAATGGTCAGAATGAGTCCAAATAATTTTGAAAGTGATTAGGAATAGAATGGGATAGGTTTGAATTGATTTAGGAAGGTTTGGAATGGTTTAGGATCGAATAGGATCGGTTTAGGATTGAATAGGATTGGTTTAGGATCGAATAGGATCAGTTTAGGGTTGATCAGAAATGATTTGGAAAATGATCAATTTGATAGAGAAAGTAGAATTATAGGTAAATAATTGAACAATTTTTCAATATTCAATCATTGACGAAAGATACAATGTCTCCATACAATAAAGATCATATGTGCCACATAGAGGAATAATTAGATCGCAAAACAATGTTTTGATTGTAATGCTAAAAATGTTAAAACACGTAGACCAGTAGGCTTGAACCATTTTTAGGTGTCTACAGCTCTTAGTTTCTTATTTAAATCACATAGATATTACATGCTAGGTTTCTTTGGTTAAAATGAATCATATCTTCAATCTTGCATATTTTGCATATCATTTCCATATCTAGTTTAAGGTCATCTTTTAAGGAATTTGAGACTAGTTCCTCATACTAGCTCTTGAATTGCTTCATTATTTCCAATCTTGCATTGCATTGGAGATCTATATCATTTGTGTTTGATAGAGCACATGCACAATCCATCAAAAGGAGCAAATCAAATAAGTACAATACGGTGCAATTTACTTATTTTTAGCTCAATCTGATGTTATGATGAAGTCTTATTGGTTTCTTTGTTCATTCTATGAATTATATGTGCTAACCTACTAACTTCTCATGTTTGAGCTTTCTCCCAATAGATTAAATATTTCCTCATACACACAGAGTCTGGGAGCTTACGCTCAAAGAATAATGAATGTTCAAAAAAATGCACCCTACTGGTAAAAAAGAAATCTCTGGGGTGTTTCCTTTGAACTCAGTGGCCATATTTGCAAGGTCATGGGCCCAGAGCATCATGCGGGATATGTGTGACATATTTTCTCCATCCATTCCTTCCAGGGACTAATATCGAGACTCCATTAGCTCATCAAATTTCCCTACAACATATTCCTCCAGAGTACATGTTTCAATACTGAAGGGTGTTGGTGTTTGAAAATGTTTACACTAACTTGAGCAATCAATATACCTCAAGACTGATGTTAGGAGTGGTTAGTTCCAAGTGCGAAATCTTTGTAAGGTAACTAGACCAACTATAGGGTCAAGACTACCCTCTTCTTCTTCTGGCTCTGCAAAACCAAGGTGGGTACACCTAATCCAAACTAAACTCAACTCTTTACCACACCTAATTTTGGATTTAAACAACAGATAAATGGTAAGTAAGTAGTAAATTCCAACCTAGCATTCAGTGACTCTTCACTACCATGGGTGGAATAAGTAGGACAACACCTCAAAAGGTAAATAATTTTATACTGAGTTTGATTTGTATTTGTGGGATAGAACATAGCCAAACAAATCCAAATTTATATCTCCACATAAAATAATTGCTTTAGATCAGTGCCTTATCCATTGGGATAAAACCTACATACAATATTGAAACTGGAACACCTTAAAGGCTAAGCTTCAAAGCCATAAACATAAGAAATATCAGATTTCTCACTACATGATCCTTACATAGATAGCTAGACTGAATTAATGTAGTATTCAAAGGATTTTAGTTTTATTCTCAATCAAATACCAATGAAATACACATATGCATAAGCAGACTCACACAGTAAGCCAGAAAACTTACAACTCAACAGATAACATACAGGAGAGACTCAAATCTGAAAAAACTCATATTAAGTATGATGAAAACTAGTTCCTGAATCAATATGACAAGGAAATATGCAATAATATAATATGCAAAAGATCATCAGCTTTCTATTCTATCTTGACACAAATCTGAAATACCTCTTCTATCTCCTAGACTAGAAACAAGTATTAGCCTAATGCTTTCTACTTTCCCAATTCTCCAGCCCTTTCTAAATGGTCTTGAGTATTATTTTATAAAAACAAGAATGCTACAAGATTCGGCCCATTTAGGATTAGGGTTTACAACCAATCAAATATAAAATTCAATTCTGATGTCAAGTTGAAACCCTGAATTCATCTCTTCAATCTGTGCAATCTGATCTGCAATTAATTCTTCAATCTGTGGATGTGATTCTTGTACCCTCAAAGGAAAGTAACTCCATGACACAACTCTGAAAGTGGCCTCATAAATGCATAAAATGACCAAGCGGCTCTATATGCATTCACCTCTAATTATAAAACTCTTTCTGTTAAGTCTGGACATAAATGCATCTCTGCATATTAGATGTCTATCCCTGTCTGGTCTTCAATAGTTATGCAGAGGCGTCTGTGAAATTAAATTGGGAAATTAATACCTCTGCAAACAAATATCTATCCACCGCCATGAAAATCAGATTGAAACCCTTTTAAAGATTTGAATTTAAATCATAATGGTCAGAGGTGGTTCAAGACAACTTGATCAATGGCCCAAGTTCAAACCTGACCTTCACTTTAAAACACTACCATTGATCATCTTTAATCTGTACCTAGGAATAAGAATCTGATCTGCCACACGTCGCATAGGCATAATCTCTTAATGATTAAATATCAAACAGCTTTGATTTAATCCTTTATTCCTATCACATGATCTCTTTTCAACTTGATCAACCTTTAACCTTTCATTACCTGACTCGGCCTTAACTGCCTCTTAACCTCAGGTTACACTTTTCCCTTTTATCTCTAAGTTGCTAGACATTTTATTTAACTATGGTCACATTAAGAGACCTAGCGACAAGCGTTTGATCTAATCTTAATCAGACGGTAGTTTCTTAGTCTCTGAACCATGAGAGAATATTTGATTTCATTTGGAGACCCAGTGACAAGGAAAAACTCATAGTCGCTTAACAATTTGGAATATTTTGTCTCGATTAAGAGACCTGGAGACTGATCGCATGAAGCACAGGCCCACCAAAACATGTGGCACTCTAACATTTTCTCATAACTGCCACATCATTTCTGACATTGCCAACTATCCTATCCTTTACTTAACCTGCCTTCAACCATGGTAAATCAGGAGACTATGCAACTGAGCATACTTCAAGTCGCGAGAGAAAATCCTTAACTCTGGTTTGATCATGAGACTAGGTGACTGAAGAGACCAGTGTTAAACTACATCTAGGCCCACCAGATACATGTGGCACATTGTCATAATGCCTTATCCATTAAACAACTACATCTTCACCTTTAAGGCATTATGAAAACCATTAGATCTGATCAACCTGCTCAAACCTTAATTGGTCTTTGATCTGCAACCCTAACTTTGACTTGACCCACCTTTGACCTCGGTCCATCTAGCGATCAAGAAACTATGAAATCTCATTGTCGAGAGATAATTTTTTAACCCTGGGTCAAATCATGAGACCTTGCGACCAGCACTTAACACTTAAACCCAGCATCCAACCCTAATCACATCAAGAGATAATGTGACTGAAGGAACTCCAAGTCGCCAGACAAATTCATTAACTTGGGTTATATCTGGAGATCTAGCGACCACCAAAGGATCACCACTTCATCGGATGATAGTCGCTAGGTCACATAATCATATAATAATATTCCACTTCATTCAGATATAACCCAACCAAAGGAAATCACTAAGTCACGAGAGATAAAGGCATTTCAGGAAACATTAGGAGAACTTGTGACTGCATTAGGATAGGAAATGCACACATGAGTTAAGTGACACTTAAGTGGCAAGGAAAAGGTAAATTCACATTAGAAATTGGCCAAGACACTGAGGTTTTTTCTCAATTTTGCACATGAAAACACATCAAGGGCTTAGGGTTTGAGCTAGAGGCTAGGAAAAATTGTAGAGATAGGAAAAGAAGCTTGGAACCATTTAAAATTTAACAAGTGCTAATAGTGGCTCCGACTGGGATGTATGCCTCTTGTAGGCATAATAAGGATTCAGAACTATTGGGAGAAGTAGACCACCTATAGGAAAAGGAAACCTAACCTAAAATAGAAAGCATGAAACAAATATATTCATACTTACATGTCCATGACTTCACTTCTTTCAAGAAAAGTATAATTTCAGAAACTACCCATGAACCGGCAATTCCAAAATATTTCTAGTTAAGTCCTTAAGCATATAGAAATTAGAACACCACTTACTTTCAATTAGATATGGCCCTAGCTATATGGGATCAAATTTTGCATGATTTCATTTGTCCTCTATCCTGGCATTCCACATCAAAACCATATCATCAATCTCAAATCTCCTTGTAGTGGCTTTCTTGTCAAATAAATTTTTGCATTGCAACTGCAGTCTGATGTTCCCATCATTTGCTTTCCTCCTTGACTCATCTAGCTATATCAAATCCTCCAACCTGGTTCTCATTGCATCTTCTAGATCATCATCATATATTTGGATAAATTTGTACATCTGCAACAAGTTATTATGTAGCAATTTGGCATGAATACCATAAACTAAGTCAAAAGGTGCACATCCAATAGCTTTTTTCACTGTTACTCTATCCACCCATAGAGAAAGTTGTAATTTTGAATCCTAGACCTTCTTATTTGCATCCAATACTCTTTTAATAATCTTTATCAAACTCTTGTTACTGGATTCAGCCTAGCCATTGCCTTGGGGGTGATATGGGGAAGAATATGAAATCAAAATTCCATGTTGCTGACAAAATTCAGTGAATTCCCCTAATCTAAAACACATAGCATTTTCCACCACAATAACTTCTGGACAACCAAATCTAATCAACATATTCTACATTATGAAATCAATCACAACCCTACTTGTGGCTTTTTTAGTGGGAATTGCTTCCACCCACTTGGTAAAATAATCAGTTGCCACTAGGATCCATGAATGGCCTCCACTAGATTTATTAGGAATTTCACCTATGAAATCCATTCCCCACTTCTGAAAAGGTGCCTCAACTGTAACAGATTTCAAGGGAAGATTTCCAGCAAATTTCAACTTGCCTGAGAATCTCTGGCAAGCATCACATCTTTTGACATATTTGTGGGCATCCTTGAAGATTTTCGGCCAAAAAAAACTAGATCTAATAATCTTATGAGTATTATTCTTAGCCATATAATGGCCACCACATGCACCATCATGCATTTCTTTTAAGAGATCATCAGACATGTCTTGATCTACACATTTGAGCAGCACTCCTTCATTGCTCCTCCACCATAATTATCCTTGAATTATTGCATATTTCAAAGCATGCAACTTGATTGTTCTCTTCTTACTATCATTCATATAAGGGTAAAAATCATCTTCTGCAAGTATCCAATGATATCCTTATACCAATCAGAATAATCCATATCACAAATATAAGGTTTATGTTCCTCCTCTATCATATCAATGTGGTTAGCATCTAAATTTCTTTGAGCCATTAATTTATCAAATCCTAAACCCCTTACCATCTTAGTTATATGGATATCAATATTAAACTCTTGGATCTTGTTAATCCATCTACACCTTCTCCTTGATACCTCTTGCTAGACTAGGATATCCTTGATAGCAGCACTTGGTACATAAGCAACAATGGTTGCCCCTACCAAATAGCATCTAAATGCTTTAACAACCTTGACCAAAGCATAGGCATGTTTCTCCATAATATCATATTTCAATTTTTTTTCCTGTAAAGACTTACTAAAAAAGGAAATTAGTTGTTCATAGCCTTCTGAATTCTTCTGTAATAACACTGCAGCAATAGTATTATAAGAAGCAAAGGAGAAAATTTGAAGCGGCTTAGTATAATCAAGGGTTCTCAAAATAGGGGCATCTTTTATATCTTTTTTAATATCTAAGAAAGACCTACATGCTTCTTGAGTCCATTCTACTTTGGCCCCTTTCTTTGTCATCTTTGAGATTGGAAAACTAGTCTCTACAAAATTTGTAACAAATCTCCTCAAAAAATTTACTTGACCAAAGAAAGACTGAATGCTTTTAACATTCTTAGGTTGAGGGACTTTATCAATTGCATTCACCCTATCGGGATCAATCCTGACACCATCTTTAGAAACAATATGTCCTAAAAAATTTCCCTCTGTTACCCCAAAACACACTTCTTTGGGTTAAAAGAAACCCCATATTCAAGTGCCCTTACAAAGATCTTTTCAGGATGATCACAATGTTGATATTCTTTTGTTGAATAAGCAGTAAGATCATCTTGGTAGACTTCTAAAAACTTGTTTATGAACTCTACAAACGCCACATCTATGGCTCTTTGGAAAGTACCCCCAGCATTTGTCAAGCCAAAGGGCATTCTGACATATACATAAGCTCCCCAGGGTGTGGTGAAAGCAGTCTTGAGCTGTTTAGATTCCTTGACCTTGATCTGATTATACCCTGAAAAACCATCCAACATGGACATCATCTTAGATCCTATGACTCTTTGCAACATTGCCTCCATATTAGGCAATCCATAATTATCCTTTAAGGAATTTACATTCAAATTTCTAAAGCCCACACACAATCTGATATCTCCATTTTTCTTTCTTACTGGCACCAAATTTGATACCCATGTTGAATGCCTTATAGGCTTTATGATTCTAGCATCCCTCATCCTTTTTAATTTATCCTGCATATTAGGTTCCAAAGTGGGATTCACAGGTCTTAACTTCTGTCTAAAAGGCTTAGTGCCTTCTTTTAATGGAATCTCATGTTGGTATAAATCTTCTCTGTATGCTTTCAAATCATCATAAGACCATGCAAAACATGTCTATATTTTCTAAGAAGACATACCAGTAAACCTCTAAGCTTGGGGGAAAACTTCTTACCAATGTATACCTTTTTTGGATCTTGATCTGTCCCTAATTTTATCTCTTCCAAGTCCTCAGACTTATTAATTGTACTAGCTGACAAAGATTTATCTTTATTGTCAAAATATCTTTTAAGTACAATCAAACCTTTGGGTACTTTATTTGATTTGAATTGAAGAACCTCCCTTCTGAGAATACTATCTTTTCCATCTATGGTTTGCACAAAACTAGTAAAATACATCTCTTTTTAACCAAAGTTTGATTCACAAGAAAGGAATTCCAAAATATCCAAGTCATCATTGAAGACTTGCAAATTTTCAACATTGTCTGGAATGGATGGCCTAGTCTGAACCTCTACCTTAGAAATTTCTGCAAAAGTAAAATATTCAGGCCTTAAGGCAATATTAGCCAATAGATCTGCCATCTTGTTCTGATTTTTGTCCATCCACTCAATGCCAAATGCATCAAAGTTTTCAATTTCATCCCAAACAGCATTCCTGTACTGTTTTAACCTTTAATTTTTTTAAGCATATCTAGATCTTATTTGAGAAACAACTAATTTAGAATCCCCAATGACTCTGATATATTTGATCTTGTGTTTTGAAGCTAATCTCAATCCTATTAGCAAAGCCTCATATTCTGAAATATTATTTGTGCAAGTGAATAGCAGAGAAATGGAGAACTTGTAGGTCTTACCACTGGGAGCTATTAACAACACTCCTGCACTAGCTCCTTCCTTTGAGTTTGCACCATCAAAGTGCATTGTCCATAGGCTATTCTTATCTGCAATTTTGTCCTTTTTCTTTTGATAACAACATGTGTTGGACATTTTTCCCAAATTTACTATCTTTCACTTGGAAAGATCCAATATCTGTATCCAAGAAACAATTATTTCCTTCATCTTCACTCTCCTCAATCATATGAGGAGTTTTGACTTCCCTAGACACCTTGATATTTTCACCAGCTATGTCAAATGTGGCAAATGACAAATCACATTGTATACTACCTCCCATCGAGGCACTCCATTTCCTAGATAGAAACATTCCATATTGGGGTGGAATGTCAACTACTAAGACACTCATTTTTAATATTTTTTCTGGGAATGCAGCAAGTGTATAAGGCAAGGCCTTAATGGTACCTATGATAGGCACTTCTCTTGAATCCATTGCTTGAAATCCCCCATGAGGAGTATCAACTTGTAGTCCCATTCATTTCATTATTTCTACAGGCATGACTGTATTTGATGCACCTGAATCAATCATGCAATTCTTGAGAATCTTACCATTAATAACCAGTGTTAAGAAGAAAGGATCAACAATTCTTGAAGGAGAAATGACATGATTTGTGTTTAAGAAAACCTAAGGGATTTTATAAATAATTTCTTCTGATTCTTTTCCCTTTGTATCTGATTTTCCCTTGTTGTTGCTTTCCTTCTCATTTACCTCTGATTTCAAAGCTTTCATAGTAAAAACACTACCCATCCATGCCAAAGTTGTCTCCTTATGCTCGGGAATCCTCATCATTTCCAAAAGTGGAACTCTAATTGTGATTTGGGAAATCAATTGGCCCATGTCAATAGGAGCATGCTCAAGATCAGAGATATTTTTCTTGGCAGTAATATTCTTATCCTAGCTTTGAGTATGTTGATTCGGTTTAGTTCCCTTAACATCTTTTGGAAATGAAGGAACAAGCATCTCTGGTGTCTTCATCTTAGTTTTTTGAGAAATATTAGGATTGCTTGGTTTATCTATTGTTTTTACCTTTACCTTCTTCACATTATCAGTAGCCTTTTGTTTTTTTGATGTCTGCTTAGGGATTGTTCTTGGTTCTGTCACAAACATACTAGCTGGTGTGCTAACTTCATTGCCAACTGTTCTATTTCTCAAATTATATTTACTTTGTGCTTGGTCAATCAATTTTTCAGTGATTCTAGCCCTTTCTACACTTGAAGGCCTTCTTTCAATGAACAACTCTCCTCCCCTTGCAGTATTACATCCTATTTTATCAATGTCTGCTTCCTTTTCCTCAAAAGAAATCATATCTTGATCTTCAACTTGATTTTCAAATTCATCTTCACCTGATGAAGACAGCTCCTAAATTTTTTCTTGGTCATCATATTCATCACTTCTTAAATTTTCATATGTCATTGCATTCCCAACATCATCATATAACTTTTCTTCATCTTCCTTTTCTTGTTGGGATTGACTTGGATACATCTTCTGAGCAACAGCACAAGTATCTGGATCATGGGAAGATTCATGTTCCTCACACCAGTATTCATCATTACACATATTAGCTAAATTTATTTGAAGAGGATCAAGAGTATCTTTGTTTGGCCTTTCTGTCCTTTGTGGGTTAATCAACCTCCCATCATTAAATTGGGTATTGTATGGGTAGTTCTGCATCCTATTTTGGGGGTTATAATTGTTATAGGATGACCTATCATTGCTTGGAACTCTAGGATTTTTATTTTCTCCTGGTCTTAGGTCTTTTATAGCATTTAGAATCTACTTCATATTGATTTCCTCTTTAGGCTTAGAATTTGAAGGCTTATCTAATTCTTTCTTTGCAAGCTTGCAATCTTCTCTCCTACCCAACTTCCCAAACACTCTCCTATTAGTTTCTATATTGACAGCCATTTTGTAGGCTTCTCTCATGGTCCTTGGATTTTTGTCTCTCAGGAGGTATCCCATCTTAGAATCAAATGCATTGAGATAAGTAGCTAAACAAACTCTGCCATCCAATTTCATCACATGGAAAATTTTGTGCATAGCTCTTTGAAATCTTATGTTGAACTGCGCAACATATTCATTTTGATTCTTTTTTATATTATTGAATTCATTCAACATGAATCCCTCATTGGTCTTATCACCATATTTCTCCTTAAAGCAATCAACTAGTTCATCTATTGACCCTATAGAATTATAAGGCAATCCTCTAAACCAATCCCTAACATCCTCTACTAAAGACTGAATAAAGAGTTTCATTAATACATCCTCATGTGCAATTTCACAATCATCCAACATATCCTTAAAAATTTTCAAGTGTTCTTCACATGTAACTACATTATTTCCAATAAACTTGGGAAGCTTATCTCTAAGTTTGCATGGAAACTCATTTGGATAACCCTGGATATTATGAAAGGAAAATTGTTTGTACCTTTATGCATGAGTGGATTTCCCTTGGAAAGCAGTGTTGTCTTGAGAAGCAAAGGCTTTTTTATTTGATGTTGTAGCTACTTTGGGACCAAGATTAATAGGCCTTGTAGTTTGTCTATGATAATCAGCCTTCTTCTTCATCTCCAAAGTATTAGCCTCCAATTCTACTAATTTAAGATCCTTGGTTATGACTTCCCTTTCAACTCTAGCTTTCTCAAGATCCATGTCTAATTTAGACATTTGATCTACCGGACCTTTTGGATTCTTAGGCTCATTTATTGAAACTCCTACCAGTCTTTGTTTCCCTTTATCTTTAGGACCTTGATGCTCAACATTTTGAGTAATTAGAGGTTGTTCTTGATTCTGAGGTTCATACAAACAACTCATTGCATGCATATTCAATAATTTCCTCTTTAATTGATCATTCCTGATCATCTCTTGTCTTATGATATCTTCCTTTTCATTTTCTCTTTGTTGCCTAGGGGAAAATATCCACCAGATTTCCTTTTCCATTTCAATAGCCTCCTCATCAAGATCCTATAAATTCAGGAGGGTAGTGTCAGATTCCTCCTCTTCATTTTCTCTTTCACTAGGAGAGCTATGGTCTTCATTTGTACCAAGTCCCAAATCTGTAGCCTCTTCATATTCAGATACATTTCCTTCTTGGCTACGTTGGGCTGGTCTTTCTTCTCTAATCTCTTCCTTGTGTCTCTGACTTTGAGGAGATCTTATATTTCCTTTGCCCTTTTTTGGTTGCTCGGCTCTAGGTGTAGTTGGAATCTCATCTCCCAACCTATCTTCAAGATTGTTCTTTGACCAGGACCTATTATGGGAATAACTCATATTGGAAAGTGTGTGATAAAATAATTTTTTGTACTCAGGTTTGTTGTAGAGAATACTTAAGAGTCGCCACCCAATACTTGATTAGGATCACAACACTTAAACAAATATGAAATTACCCTTAAATAGAGAACTCACAAGATAAACAATGGGAAAGTGAAAACTGGATTAACTCTATGCTTCCAATGATCAACTTACTGGCTAATTATGACAATTATTTACTGTAAATCCCCAACAGAGTCATCATCTTGTTGGTGACTCGGATGGGCTAACTCTCTCTCAAAATGAATTAAAAATTTTATACCAGAGTTTCCCTGATAAAGTTAAAAATCTTCATTGTATCCTCAGTGGAGTCGCCATCTTGTTGGTGTTTGAAAATGTTAGCACTAACTTGAGCAACCAATATACCTCAAGACTGATGTTAGGAGTGGTTAGTTCCAAGTGTGAAAGCTCTGTAAGGTAACTGGACCAACTATAGGGTCAAGACTACTCTCTTCTACTTTTGGCTCTGCAAAACCAAGGCGGGTACACCTAATCCAAACTAAACTCAACTCTTTACCACACCTTCTACTTTTGGATTTAAACAACAGATAAATGGTAAATAGTAAATGCCAACCTTGCATTTAGTGACTCTCCACTACCATGGGTGGAATAAGTAGGACAACACCTCAAAAGGTAAAGAATTTTATATTGAGTTTGATTTTTATTTGTGGGATAGAACATAGCCAAACAAATCCAAATTTATATCTCCACATAAAATACTTGCTTTAGATTAGTGCCTTATCCATTGGGCTAAAACCTACATACAATATTGAAACTGGAACACCTTAAAGGCTAAGATTCAAAGCCATAAACATAAAAAATATCAGATTGCACACTACAAGATCCTTACATAGATATCTAGACTGAATTAATGTAGTATTCAAAGGAGTTTAGTTTGATTCTCAATCAAATACCAATGAAATACACATATGCATAAGCAGAACTCACACAGTAAGCCAGAAAACTTACAACTCAACAGATAACATTCAGGAGAGAATCAAATATGAAAAAACTCATATTAAGCATTGTAGACATCCAAAAATATTAATATTATTATTAATATTACATTCCCTCTTATTCCTCTAACTATTTAATTTAATCAATTAAATAGTTTCATTTGCTAGTATTTAACAATAACTTAAATACTATTCTAATGTATTTCATTTAAATACATTTGTCTCATAAAATCTCCTTTTTAATAAATTTACATTTATTAAATTCCCCATATTCCTAATTCTTCTAAACCATGATTTATTCAAATCTAATTTGAATTATAATCTAAACCCTAGCTAGGAACTTATTAATCCTACCTAGAGACCTACCTTATTCCTACCCTACTCCCATCACCTCATTTCCTAAGTATACTTACCCACCTAACTATCCTTTAACCATGCTTAATGGGTGATTACTAACCTTTTTAAGGCTAATGGAATGCTCACCCACATGGGAAAATTCTCTCCAAAATGGGCACCCATTCCTCTTTAATTTCTTCTTACAACTTTGTCTCCCACTTGAAAATATTGAGCTACTCAATATTAAATGTCAATTTTGACTCAAAATTGGCCATCTTTTCAAGTCTATGTATCCCTTATGTGGCTCTTATGTGAATGCCACATAGGTGCCACTTCATCCAAGCCTCTTCCTCTCTCCAAAAACTCTATAAATAGATGCCTTCTCCTCTCCATTTTGTATCTCCCAATTTATATTGTTATCATGTTGTTTTGCATTTAGAAGTTCATAGCTTTTAGATTTCATATGCTTCTTAGTTTATGCTTAAATCACTTAGATATTACATGATAGGTTATTTTTGGCTAAAATGAATCATATTTTTCATCTCATATCATGACATAGCATAGTTCTTGAATCATAGCTTTTAATCTTGTATCTTGCATATCAATTTGAGCATCATCTTTTGGGAAGGATTTAAGACTAGTTTTCCATACTAGTTCTTGAATTTCTTCTTTGATTTCAAGCTTGCATTTCCTAGTTGCATTTCCTTGGGGATTCATGTCATTTGTGTGTTTGAGAGAGCACACCTACATATCTTTATCAAGAGCAAATCAAATAAGTAGTAATAGGGTGCAATTTACTTATTTTAAGCTCAATCTAATATTATGTTGAGTTCTTTGTTGCTTGCTTGCTCTTTCATGTGTCTTTGAATTGATTTTATGTGCTAACCCACTAAATTTTTCATGTTTGAGCTTGCTCCCAATAGATTGAAGAATTCCTTTTACACATTCTGGCACACCCCGTGGGACCCACGTCCCTAAATTCCTCTAAATTCTAGTCTTATTTCTTCTAAATTTTGTCAAGCACGCAGATCAGCGTCTACATTTTACGTAGAGGCGTCTGTGCAAATGCTAGTTCTCCCTGAACTGTCATTCGGCATCTACGCTAAACCAGCATCTGTGCTCTGAACTGGCGTCTCCACTGGTGTTATTAATTCTGAGACTTTCTAAAACATTAGTTGTTGCTTTATCAAGATTTTTTGTTTTCCCACTGCTTTTTAGTATTTTAGCTCTCTATTTTTTAGCAGAAGTCAATCTAACAAGAAGTTATAATGCCAAAATTTTACTAAGAAATAAAATCTTGATAAAATACTTAAGAACATTAGCTTTTAGTTATTTGGAAGATCTTAAATGGTTAAATTTGATCAGATTAAAGACTAAAAAGAAGGAAAAGCTAACTTTGTTTGCTATCTTTTTGTGCTTACAGGTACAATGTCGTCTGCGTAAACACTGGTTCATGAACTAGCATCTGTGATTTGCAAACCGACGTCTATGCATAACCAGTGTCTGCACTATATGAATTGGCATCTCTGACTGGTATAGCTACTTTCTAGTTTTCTATGTTATTATCCTGTTTTCTGCATTCTGTAACTTTTTTGGCTAAAACAAGAATCAGCATTTGTGTCCTGAATCGGCATCTACGCTTTGTCAAAATTGGTTTTATCATTTCCTAACAATTGTCTAGTGGTTTTTGTGTTTTTGACGCTCATCAAAGGCTAAGTTTAAAACTACTAATCACTTGTCTTGTAGCACCGCTTGTCAAAGACATAACTTTGAAACTACTCACATTTGTCTTACAGGTTGCCTCATATCAAAATTGACCAAAGGATCGTGTTTGTGTTAGTATTTTTTTTAGGCACATGGATTAATTAGTTAGATTTTCTTGTCTAATCCTAAGTGAGTGTTAGGGGATTATGCTTTCTTCCCTTTTGGGAAGATCAAAAACCTATACACACTTACTTAGTGTTGAACAATTAAATCTTTTGGGAAAGAACAAAGATTGTCTTGCATGCTTGTGAAGAAAATGATACTGGATAGGAGAGTATGCTCTTTTCCCCTTGTGGGAAAATCAGAAATCCAAACTCTTTTTTGTCGCCAATCCAAGTTACTATGAATCCTTTAGATGGGCCTGCCGGTTGAAGAAAAAATCTCCTAGGAACAACCCATGTGAGAATGAGGTGTAAGCTACACCACTCTAACTCACGTTAATCAAATTTACTCCTTGGGGTTAAAGCCTCGGGAGTCGGTTGGAATTTGAGCTTATACTTGTGTGCTAAAATATTAACACACTTCTATGAATCATTCCATCCAAGGTTACTCAAGAATGAGGCCTCAAATATCGATCCATGGCTCTCTAGTCATGGAGTGCAAAGGTTTGAAATGGAGGCCCTCAAATTGACCTAGTTAGTGCCTATGCAAGTACACCATGAAATGAGAGATTCAAATGCATGAAAATTAGATCTACTCTATATGATAAAAATGTATGAAAGGAAATTAATCTAAATGATAACAATGCATGGCTAAATCTATGAAAGGAAATACAAATGCAAGATTAATCTATGAAAATAAACATGAATCTAATCTACACGAGGAGCCATGAATGCAAGAAGAAGAAGACAAGAAGAGAGAAGTTGAAATATCCAAGCTTGAGTGCTCAAATGCTCCTCCAAAATTGCTCTCCAAACTTGCAGCATAACAATACTATGAAAAAGATGATTGATTGATGATTGATGATTATTGATTGATTGATCACATGAGAATGAGAGATTTCCTTATATAGGAAAGTGAACGGTTGAGATTAAGAGGCAAAAAGAATTGATCAATGGTTGAGATTAAAAGGCAAAAACCCACCACTTACGAGGATGTGATGAAAAAAGATATTTTATTTACTTTTTCATTTAATTTATTGCCTTTTTCAACAAATAAAGTGCTTTAAGTGGGGATTTTTATTTATTTAATTAAAAGAGGGGTTTTCTTTATAATTAAATAAATTAGAAGAATTTTATT
>MU227909.1:1483257-1512790 GCA_018584345.1 Thuja plicata
TGATAAAATGATAAATGGGGCCCAAAGTCTAGGCGACCATTTTAGGGTGCATACATTTGCCCCTCTTTGACTAATGTGTGATCATTCTGGGAACACATGTAGTCAAAGAATGTAGTTAAAGTGTGAGGTCAATTTGGGATCACAAAACAACCCAGACGTGTGATCAATTTGGGAACACATCTGGACAAAAATAAGCACAATTAAAAAAAGACAAAGTCAACACTGAAATAAGTAATTGACATGTCAGAGATAAGAATCTCAAGAAATACTGATATAATTGATAAAGCTGAATCAAAGATTGAAGTTTGATAGGTACTTCCCCCTCATGATCGAAATCAAAATGAGATAGAGGAGAAACAACAAATTGATAAATTTGATCAAATTGAACTAAAGATAAGGTTCTTGATGTAAGATGAAAGATATAAAGATCACAGAACCAAGGTAGATCATTAAGCATGAAATGTTATGCCCCAAGATTGAATTAGAAGAAAAGAAGTGGGGTGAAAGTGAATGGAAGATAGAAGTTTGGAAGAGGTGGAAAGAAATAGAAAGAAGAAAGAGAATTTGCCTCAAGAGAGAGAATGCCCCAAAATAATCAATTGTTTAAGATAGAAAATTTTGATTGAGATCACGAAAGAAGATAGAGAAATGAAGATAAAAACATGATCACAGTTGATTAAAAGTACACAAGAAAGATGAAGGAAACCCTCAAACTCATAATGCAGCCTAAAAATGAAAATTAACATGAATTCTAACAATGCAAGCTACATGAAAATACAAAGGTGTACTTGCAATAGAGCAACAAACATAGGATCTTGTGTTCATCATTCATAAGAGAATGTAAAGAAACTTATTTTCATCATTGGGTCATTATTAGCAGACATTGAAAATTCACACAATCATCACTAGTCACAAGTGCAACTATGAAGATATGAATGTGATTTATATCGGAAACATCACACAGTCATCACTAGTCGCGAGTGCAACTATGAAGATATGAATGTGATGTATATCAAATTTGAAATGTGAAAAGATTCTAACATAAGCATCAAAGACATAAAGGTCAAGATGACTGTGATGTTAGCTTACCCAATTTAATATAGCAAAACCATGCTCGCATCAAGGCATAAAAGCTAGGATGACCAGCAGAACGGTTGTGCAAAACAATGAAGCATAAAGTAGGAAGCAAATAAAAATATGTCCCATGCCCCAAGTCCTCTAGCTATGCATCCCGAAGAGACTTATTAGACAAGGACACTCAATGAAAAACAATAACAGTCAGCACACAAAGAAAATATCATGACATAGCTCAAGCATTAAGTATTGCATTTAAAAATTTAAGTGTGTTAACTGAAACTGAGTTTCGAGGATAAAGATCAAATGCTTGCAAGCAGGTAAGACCACATGACAAAAACCGGAGTAAGACCAAACTGATAAGTGTTGAAAAACACTCGACATCAAGGGTTGTATTGAAAAATACAGTTGGGGTGGTGTTGAAAAACACCATTTGTGAGGCGTCCTAAAGACAAATGCATCCAAGAGACCAAAGCTAACATAGGTATGCCCCTCTGGACAAAGATGAAGACCAATTCCAAACCAAGGCATTAAGGACAAGGCATGATGGAGAAAGGCTAAGTGTTGAGGATACGCGTAAAGAAATAGGGGTGCAAAGGCCTCAAGTAGCACCTGTTTTCATATTTTCACCACTTGGATTTTATTACAATTTTTTTATTTTTCATTTTTCATTTTCATTTTTTTCTTCTTTTTTCAGGATTTTTTATAATTTTTTTTTTAATTTTTGCTACCAAGGCTCCTGTTTCTAGGTTTTCACCAAGGCACTTTATCTATTTTTTTGTATTTTTGGAATATATAATTTTTTTTAAGATACATCAAAACGTATATTGCTGAGTTTTCACTAAGATGAACATTTTTTTCAGGATATTTTCTAATTTTTAAAATTTTTGACAATATATCATTTTTTGAGTTTTTTCAGAATCAATAATTATGTACAAAGGATGCCCCCAGATAGAACGGGCATCAAACTCCCAAGCAAGATCACATCATGCAGTCCCAATATTTAGCAAGGTGGAGGACATGAGGGATTAGCAAGCTAGTGGAAGAGATGGAAGACAGGAGAATGAAGGAGAATAAAGGGAAGAAATTCTCAAAGGCAAACTCCTCAAGAGTACCCAAGCTAGGGAAAAAGAAACATCATGTAAAGCACATTTGGACAAGAATGAAAGGCCAGCATAGGATAAGTCACAAAATGTGTAATGCAAGAGCAGAAAAGAATGCAGTCCAAAGGAGTAGACATGTCAAGAGGCTTCATAGCATTATGTTTTACCTTTTTGTTTTTATTTATTAGATCAAGACCAAAGGAGAAAAGGATAGTGATAGGTAAAAATGAATGGAGGAAGATAGATATGAAGGCTAAACATGAAAGGAATGAAAGCAAGATCATCATAAGATAACTCACAAGATAGGCCAAATGTTCGTGTATAGATCAATATTGTCAAGATCAAAGAGAGAATATGAAATGGATGAAAGATGTAGAAGAACTACGCATGATGCCTGATTGCCAGGTTTCCATCACACTACCTATCCAAGGCACCACAAGGGTGTGGTTTTCACCATAGAATGAAATTATTTCTCTTTAATTTTATTTTCTCTTTAGTTTTTTTTTTTTCTTTTTTTTTTATATATATATATTTTTGAATTTTTGAATTTTTTCGAATAAGGCAAACTTTTTAGATAATGTTCCTTGAAAGGATAAACCATAATATGCCAAGGATTCAAAATGATATGCTCAAAGATGTTGATAGGGAAAGGAAGATGAAAAAGCAAAATGGAGGATAAGGTTTTATGCAAAGCGATTGAGGTTGGAAGATAGGAGGAATAGACAAATGAGGAAAAAGGATATAAGGTAGAAGGATAGTGAATGGAAGAATTGTGAAAGGGTAGACAGAAAGGAAGGCAAGATCAACATCGATACACACCTTGAAGGGGTCAAGAGGATGGAGGACATGTGAATGAAGGAATACATGAAGGAATATGGTGAATGGATAGCAGAGGTTGCGGTTTAGGCGCATGGAATGAAAGAATGTTTTTGGAAGAAGATGAAGTAGAAGCCTTTGGAAGCTTGAATGTCAAATTCACTTTTTTCTCAATATGAGATTCTTTCAAGAGAGACTTTGGAATCCATATAGTTGTAGGCTTTTCATTTATTTTTTATTATTTAGAGAGAATATCTTCAATGATGGATTTTGGAACCCATACTTGTCTTGTAGTTTTCTTCTTAGATATCTCTTTTGACTTTATGCCCCCATGTCGATTAGAGGGGACATGGTGATCTTCTTTTTTAGATGGATTCTTGTATTTCTTCTTTTTCTTGTATTGAACATTCAAGTTTCTTCCAAAAGACTTGGGATTTGTGGAGAAAGAAGAAAAATATGACTGGTTTAGATGGGTGGATGGATGAAAAGGATTCAAGGGTATGCATCTGTTGATCTTGAGGAAAGATAGGAGATGGAGGGATGTAAGGACCCAAGATGGATGATGAATTAGGAGAGTTAGGAGGGGAAATTGAAGGGACATAAGGACCCAAGATAGAAGGAAAATATGAAGCCCTTAGTATTGGTGGAGGAGGTCCAAGGATGGATGTGGAAGACGCAAAAGGATAATCAATAAGTTCATCAGCGTGTATATGAAAACCAAGGAAATCAACATATTTAGAGTGAGCATTAGGATTTTCAATAGGATCATGAACATCTTGAATAGGAGCATCTTCTTTGATAGGATTGTTTGAAGCTTGGAAAGACTTAGGAAGACTAGAAAGTGGAAGTGGACATGGAGTGGTAGAAGAAGAAGATGGAAGACTTTGATCTTGACAAGGATCTTTGGATAACATAAGTGCATAATTATTCTCTTTGATTTCAATAGGCTCAACAGTAGAAGTAACAACACCATTTTTAATAACCTTAATGGAAGTATCATCTTTGGAATACGTAAGTGGGGTAAGGTTATTTTGATTGTCAATAAGCTCAACGGTGTAAGTAGTAACTTAATCTTGCTTAGGAGAAGACTTAAGACAGGGTGGAATGAATGAGAAAGGGTGTAAAGGATCAAAAGAACCATGATGTGGATAAGAGACGTCATAAAGAGGATTGGAATACATGGAGATTTCTTGATCTTGATTTTTCTTTATGTTATTTTCATTATCACTTTTAGAGTCCTCTTGACTTGGAGCCACTTCTAAGGACAAGGAAGCATGTTGGAATTGTATGGGAGACTTGGGAAGAGATGGGGGAGGATTAGCTGAAGCAGGCATTATAGCATTTAAAGGCTTAGGATCTTTAGGTTTAGCATGATTGAAAGTATTTGCAGCCAAGTGAAGGTTAGCCTAAGTATCTTTAAGAGGTAGCCCTTGAGGATAACTATAGGGAATTGCATGAAAAGCATTAGGAATTTTGTCAGATGAAGGATTTGAGGAAGATTTGAAAGGCTTGGAAAATTTAGGAGATGCATGAATATTAGAAGAAGTAGAGGATGGAAGGTGTTATGCCCTGCATCCCCATCCCTACATTTTGTGTGCAAAATGTTGGGTCCCCCTTTTTGTTTTTGCTTGTGGCCTTGCCTTGTCTTTCTATCCCTTTTTATTTTCTTTTCTCCGGGGTTTTCTTCCCCGGCGTTGTGTCTTGTTTTTTTTCTTTCCATCTCCGGGACTCTGGTCCCGGAGGTTTCCTTTTGTTGGAAACTAGATTCTGGACTCCGAGATTATTTGTCATGATGTTCTTAAGGATATTATCACGAGGAATCCCCAGGCCCGGAGTCCAGAGGTTTTGCTTGTCCGGAGATCGCCGGAAGGAGGAGGATTACCTTTTTAGTACCGTGGATATAAATAGAAATTATCTGTCACTTTCACATTTACCACGATTAAAACCTTCAAGCACTTAGAGCGAATCTGAGAGCGATTTCAAAGCGATTAACAGACCATTTACAGAGAGTTTATAGTAATCATCGATGAACATTTCCAATCACTTTCAGGCAAGTGCAAGTGCTTCACGGTGGTGACTCTGACCGATTAACAACTCAAGCTATTGCAGAGCTCCTATGGTAAATCCTCCTTTTTCTCTATCTCCTGCGTTCTCAGGTTGGTGTTTCTTCTTTCCCGCTTCTTTGTTTTTCTTCCGCTCTCTGGTTTTCATCGGTTTCGTTTTATTTTTTCTTGTCTTGTCTCATTTTGTTTCTCTATTTTGTTTCTTTGTCTGGTTTGTTATTTTCTGGTTCACCGCCTATTGGTGGGTCGGCTCTCTGCCGAAGGGTTATCCGCCCTCTACACAGAGGTGGTTTAGCTGTAGATAGTTGTAGATAGTTTGTTCTACCTTGTCTATTTTTCCTGTGGACGTCGCTCTGTGTTGTGTCTATGTATATATGTTTATACCTGTATATATGCGTGCATGGCTATACATAGTCTGTATATATCCCTTAACTCCATGTATATCCTTCTGGGTGGCAAAGTGAGCTGGTCGAGTCACCTTTGTGTCTGGTTTTCTGCCTCCGAGCTCGCTTTGAGGAAGAAAACCACATGTTTAAAGCTCGGCTCTCAGCTGGTTTCAAATAGGTGGTTTTCTCTCTCCTCCATGAAGTCTATCAGAACCTCATTTATATCCCATGCGCACAATCAATCCTAGCCAAGTGGCTTTCCCTTTTTGCACGTTTGAACAGTTGGCTCCACCGTCATCGCCATAACTTCCATTAAATGCCTCCGCACGTGACGCCCATGTGGGCATGATGACTTGGCTACTTACATATTCTCGTTAATGGTCATTACCCCAGGCTTCGGGTCTCTTACCACGGTCCATCCTGTGTTTTCACCTAGTATGATAAAATCCCCGGACCTGGATGTTTAATAAAATCTTAATTTTACGATGTGTTTTACTTTTCGAGTATCTGTGCATGAAACTAACTTTTTAGGAAAAACAAACATCATGATGGTAAGATCTTCAGACCCTGGAGTAACTATTTTATTTTCATAAAAATATTCTGACAGTCGCTCTGCCTTGCAGGTTCCCAAAATTCATCTATCAATCATGTCTGAAGCATCTGCATCCTCTCCGCCCGAAAGTCTAGAACTTCCCTCAATGACCACCAGGGCAGCTGTAAAATCCAAGATGGAAAGGGCCCTAGAGAAACTACCCCTCACCATGAATTTCGTGCAGAACAACGTCATTACAGGCTCAAAGATTGAGTCCAAGGTTAAACTTATAACCAACACCAGCATCAGAACGTGGGAAGAGATGCAGGCCTTGGTAAAAGTGATGCACATCCAACGACAAGCTGGAGATCAATTAGCAATCAACGTCGGAGGTTTTGGGATCCTCCGGATAGCTTGCTTCCTGTGCTCCGTGTAGTCTCCAGAGCTTATCCTGACGCTAGCGACCAACTACAACTCCTCCATTCAGGTTGTCATGCTTGTACCCACAGAACCCACAGGATACCCCACTCCTCTGGTATCCTTCGACCCAGACACATTCTGGGCGGGATTAGGAATCCCACAATTTGACAGAGCCACAGTAGTTACAAGGATTGATGCCTTGGCTCAGTTTACACAACTAGAGGATGTTGCCCGGGTGTATATGAATACTCACTAGCTTAAGGCCCCAAAGAGGGACCTAAAGAGAATGAAGATAGAAATCCCCCACTCTAAATTCAAAGGGAGCATCCAGATGGGAATAATAGCATTAGCCTGGGTATTTGGGCAACCCTCCACCTAGGAGTTTGCCAAATGGATGTACTATTTCCTCCTCGACATCTCCACCAAGGGAGAATTCTTCGACTGGGCCGCAATAATCTCCAATCACGTCGACTCCCAGTTCCTTCAGCTAGACAGGAAGAAGTTCTATATGTCTTATTATGTCTTCTGGGCCCTAGCACAACAGAGGCCCCACTCCAATGGCCTACTTATAGATGGCGTTCTCGGGATTGGCCCGGAACAAAAAGCACCATGGGATCATTTCCCACAGATTCAATGGGAGGCCAGCTTCCCCAGTTTCTACCGGGTGAATGAATCATTTGTTTACTACCATCTGCTTACCCCCACCCGGGATGCCGGATACCGCCTATCCTCAGAGGCGATGAACTTGGTCCAAAATTATGGACATTATTATATTCAATTCCAATAGCATACATACATTAGGGTCATCGGCTTCTCTGGGAAACCCTACTTGATGCCCAAACACTGTGGGGACAAGATCGTGCTTTTGGAATACTACAGGCAGCTGATGGAGGTGCATACCCTCTTCACCCTCAAAAAGGTACCCAACATTCCATTCCCAATCACCTGTGGGAATTACACCTGCAGTCTGGCCGCTCCGAAGGAGGCAGACAATGAGCTAAAAAGTTATAACTTGCAGGAATTCTATCTGGCGTGGAAGAACATTGATCTGAATGGGAAAATAGCAATGGCACTGCCCCGGGCTTCAGAGCCCCATCATATACATATGGAGGACTTCTAGGCAGATTGCCAAGACGATGTAGAGGTGTGAAGCCGGCACTATGTCAGGATGATGGCCAGAATGATGCAACTATTGAGACTCTGAAGGTTCCCGGAGGATTTCTCAGACACCACCCCCACCACCGACCCCCAGTACAAGGCCAAGGGGATCGATAAAATGGCTTTGTCACCAATGGATTGGGCCACCCAGGAGGGGCCCATGATTGAAGAATTCACTAGGGAGGTGGTCGAGCGAAGTCACGCCTATTTCAAGAGGGTGTACCCCGGTAGTATTCGTCAAGCTCCCCAACCGGCGCCAAAGTTAACACCACAGCCGGGACCCAAATTGACCCCGGGGGCCAAGACTTCTTCACAGGGTGCAGATAAGGGAAAAGGGATAGACGCGACCCCTCCCGTGTAAGAAGTCCCTATAATGGAGCAGATCAAGCAATCTATGGTAGCCTCCCAGAAAATGAGGGAGCAGTTAATAATGAGGCTGGCCACTCCCCCGCTCATGGCCAGACCAATTCGTCCCTCTTCCTCCCCGTTGCTGGCAGCCCTAATGGTGAAGGCAATGGGGGTGGATCCCATGGAAGCGGCAGCAATAGCCGATGTGGGGCCACCTTTGATTACCTGCAGAAGGAAGAGGATTAATAAGAAGCCTAAGGTAGAGCCAGGGTTAGGTACGTCCCAACCCCAACAAGTTGAGGTCCTTTCTTCCAGTTCCCCGGAACCAGAGAAAGAAGCAGAACCTGCAGAGGTCCCAGCCAGCCCCCCTCCAAAAGAGGAGTTTGATGTATTTGCAACTGATGAGTTCAGAAATTTGCAAGGGGACAATACACAAGCGGAGGCTGGAGTCCCAGAGACAGAACAAGAGGCTGCAGACCAAGAAGACTTGGAACAGGAACCTACACAGGAACAGGAGCAGCAGGCGGAAGAAAAAGAGCCAAAACCTAAGATTATCTCTGGGGCTCAAGAGATGCAAGGTCTGGGAGTGGACAAACTAAAGCAAGGTGAACAAATGGCATCTGCTGGGGGAACCAGACCTTCAGGAATAACTGTAACCCCAGCCGCCACATTCCAAGGGCCACTCCCGGGAGCAACCTTCAGGAAGGTTATCACAGCGGCCCAAACTCTGAATCTCAGCCTGATACCTCCCCTACTGCCGACAGAGGAAGAAACCCTGGCAGAAGAAGAAGAACAACAAGAAGAGAAGCTTGAGAAAGAAATCCCCGAAGAAGCCTACCAAGGTCCAGACCTAGCAATAGATATACAGGACAAGGCTGAGGAGATGGAGATCAAAGAGAATGTTGCTGCGGAAGAAGTTGAGGCAGGGAGAGGAACGGATGAGGTCCACGCCGCTGAAGAGCAATAGCCACCAGATACTGGGAAAGGATCAGGAGAAAAAACTCTGGCAGGACGGCCACCCCTACCACCTCAATGGCTGATAGAGAGCAGGAAGAGAAAATCTCAATCTGCTCCGGTGATTCCTCTCTCCCTGGCCGAAATGATGGCCCAAGCCCAGGCCCTGCCAAAGGCCAAGAAATCCCGGACAGTTCATACTCTTCGAACTGGGCCAAGCGGAGAAACAGTCACCGTTGTGGCAACGTCTCCCCCAGACACCGATGAAGCAACTATGAACCTCGCAGATTACAATGTTGCAGAGGTATCCCTAGGCAAGCGGGAAAAGCAGGGTGTGGAAGACCTGCTAAAGGAGGCAGCAAGGGCAGTAGAGGCCCGATATGAGAAAGAGGCCCAGAGGCTCAAAGCTGAAAAGGAAAAGAATGCAAACCTTATGGGGTTGCTTACTGAGCTGTCCATACCCATCAATGCCGCTCCTCCGGAGACCTCCACATCGGAAGAATTACCGCAGAGTGACATAGACTCCCTGAGAGTAATGAAAAAGAAAGCCCAAGCAGTGGACGAGTGGGTTTCCCTGCAGATAGGGAACACCTGGCGTTTCCTGGAGTCCACTCTCCCAGATTTATACATGGCCTGACAAGTTATTCATTAGGCGAAAGTGCTTATTAAGCAGTGGGAGAGTGACACCAAAAATTACCAAGCGTGGAAGGTGGAGCTTGAAGAGCTCCTTACCTTGGGAGAAGACATGATTTCTAAGTCTAAAATTCTGGGTGAAGAGTCATTCGATTTTGTAAGAACTCAGCACTCCAGACTTGACCTCACATTGGAGGTAACCAAGCAACTGGTAGAGTCCTTGCAGGAAAAAGTAAATACTATAAAATATTCTTCTAATTTATACAAGTCTTATGTAATAAAGGCTTCCGGGGCTGATCCCCTTAGCATGGCTACATATACCCTCAAAGATTCAGTTCTGGGGAGTTTTGATGAGATGATGAATTCCCAGTATCAATCCTCGGAGGGGATAGATGGGGCTCAAATGGCAAGATTAACCCGCATGATACTTAGTGGTCATGACGCGGCGAAGATGGCAGATGAATTTAAAGAAAATGTTCCAGACCTAGGGGAAAAAAGTTGAAGTGGCCAAGCACAGAAGGGCCAGCCTCAAGGATATCGATGAAGATGGCAGATCCTGCCTCCTCCAAGCTTTCAATGACAATAAGAAACCTTGAGCTTTCTCCGGAGGCCGGGGAAAACTCACATTGAGTATTCTTTATTCTTTTTTTTGGGAATGTGAGTTCCTAGATCCCGGAGTCCCGGATCCAAAATTTTGTATTCTTTAAGGTGATTCATGTCCTGATCCCCGAGGCCGACTGGTCACTTTCACGGGTGGTTAATAAAGACTGTCAGAGAGTAGTTGGCCACATCAAGGGGTGTTGTCTCGGCAGTTGGTTTTCTAACAGGGTGGTCTTCTCGAGGCACTGCTCAAAGGTACACATGGTGCATTGGAGACAGGGTGCCACATTTCCCATTTATGAGGCATGTAGCCTTGATCCCTGGGGGACCTACTTTCTTCTTCCTCCTTTCTGGCTCTCTTCTCGAGACCGATTCTTCTGATGTATATTCTTGTCTTATTCTTCTGACATGGCAGACCTATCCTGTCTCCAGGTCTTTTGTAGGGTGGCACAGGCAGTACCGGCCCCTAGATATTGTATTTTATTTGAACATGATGTAAATAGGGTTAGGGTTAGACGAGAGTTGTATAAATAGGCAGATTGGCCCATTTCCAAGGGTCAGAAAAATTGATGATTTTGTTGTCCATGATAATAGAAAAGGAATTTCTCATTTTAGTTGTAGAGCTCAATGCTCCTTTCTTTTGTTCTCAATAGTTAGATGCTCCCCTGGAGCCGCCATTGTATCACGCACCAGTGCTTGCTGGAAGGAACATTAATAAAGAAGGAAGAATTCTTGGCAATGATGTTGTTGGCATTCCTGCTTCTGAGTTAATGGTATTTCATGTTTCGATGTTCCTTATGTCTTTTACTCTGATATGTTAAAGTAGATTAACGAACTCTTTACTCCCGCTACTGATAAAATGCTAGCTGATGGTTATGTATTTCTTTGGTATTTAGTGTAGTCTATCAGAGTATTATGGATGTTCTGGACATTTTAGCATGACTATAGTTAGATGAAATGTTTCTAACCCTGCAGGATCTTTTTCACTTTATTTGCTAACTATAAAATGCTAGGGAGAACCTTACTCTATCGAATCTCCGGAGAGAATGAGTTGAAGAAACCAGCTATCCCCCTCGAAAATAGTCACCTCTCCCAAATGAGCCCCAAACCGTCGTGACCCGACACCCAGGTGCTTGAAGGCCATGAGAATATAATTCTCCTGCACAACCTTTGTAGGCGGAGTTGGCCAGTATCCCCGGAACTCGGTGACAACTTATGACTGTTGGCGGACCCGGTCAGCAAAACCCCGTCAACAAAAACTGGCACTAGAAGGAGGGCATGAAATTGTCCCCCTCCCAAGATTCTAATTTTACACCTTCTGAGGGTTCCCCGAGTGGTATTTTTAGGAGGCAAGCCTTCAGTGGGATGAGATCTTTCTCCCCAGCAAAATTTGAAAGAGTCCTTAGGTCTACCCCGAATCCCAGGAAGTTTGTCAAACTCAAGCCCGCTGCCTGAAAGAAATGGACCTCGAAAATCATACCAGCAACTATTTTCTGGGGATCTAGCATACCTTAGAATACCCAAGCTTCTCAGGCAATCCTACGAACTAGTTCCCACACTACCCAACATATATTTCCCCCAATGGCTGCGTACTTCGAAAACACCGGGTCCCCAATGGGCACTTTTTTGGGCTCAACTAATGATTTACCCTCTCACCCAGAGAAGATCTGCCCACGATACGAGCACCTAGGCTCACAGACCGTAGAAGAACACTTACAGGCATACAAAGATGCCATGAACCGACACTGGATCCAACATGAAGATGTTGTGACCCGTATGTTCCCCTTGTCCCTAGGACAAAGTGAGTTGAACTGATACCTTAACTTGCCTGCCAACTCCATCAACACTTGGCAGGACATGGTGGATGCCTTCTTGTCTACCTTTTGCGTGCATGTGGATCCAGCCTAGTCCCATAGCTAGTTCATCTCCATCAGAAAGGAACCCAATGAACCTCTTGTGGCATTTAATCACAGGTTCCAGTGCGCCCTGAAACGGTGCACGGGCCCTTTTATTCCATCCCCGGAGGTAACCATACAGACCTACCTCAACGCGATGGACCCTTTCGTTGCCACTCTCCTTTGGAGAAAAACCACCACGGGCAACCGAGACACCTTGGCAAAAGTCTACAACCTAGCCCTAGAGCTGTCCCGAAGTCTTAACAAATCCCCGGGCGGGATTGGGCAGAACACGCCTTTCAACATAATCCCCAACAGAACTGCATATGCCGAGGGATACAACCCCAATCTAGCAATAGGTGCCCCTTCTATGGTGATGAACCTTCCACCACCCTTAATAGACCAACAGGCATGGTACGTTTACCCATCACAGACCCAGGCGGTGCCAGGTCTGGAAGTCTTCCCTTGGAATCAGCCGCAGCAAGCACAACAACCTCAAACACAACCATTCAGAGTACCCTTCTTTCAGTCATCTGCGGTTGGAGGATTTCCGCCCTCGACTCTGGCTAATACTGCTGCATTCCCAGGAGGCCAACAACAATAACAGCCATCACATTGTGACACAAACACTTAGTTGACCGTCGAGGTTGAATCCCTCCGGAGAATGTTGTCCACCTTGACCATGGACATGGGCCAACTAAAGGCGGGGTCCTACACACCCCAGAATTTGAATTCTCAGAGGGGAAACATTTTCTATAGCCGACGAAACAATAATGCCAGAGGGAGAAACTTCAACAACGGGCCTAGGCCCAATCAGCAGTAATGGAATAACAACGCGAACACCGAAGGCCCACCTCCACACCAAAACACCAACCAAAATGGTGCTAGACCATCATATTTTACACCAGTTGCAGATTTCCAGTCCATGACTAACTGGTGTAGATTGCACGATACTGGTTCACACAATGAGGTAAATTGTGCCACTTTGGAGAAGGTCATCATGATCTCCCAGCTAGACAGGCAGCAGTCGCATGATACTACCCCTCCAGAGGCTCCTGTCTAGGAAAAACCCCACAGTGCCTTCACCTGTGACACTATCTTCTTCAGGACTTCCAAAGAAGATGTAAAAGAATCCAAATTGCATGGATTCTTTGACAAATCCATTTCTCCCTTCGAGGCCAACGCCTTTACTAACCCGCAGACTCCATACAATACTCAGAGTCAGGTTGGTAAAGGACCAGTTTACACACCTGTTTCCCCTATTAAAGATAGTCCTCCTCCCTGGAACAATGCAACCGAACAATCTACTCCAAAAGGTCCTAGCTCTAACCAAGAAAAAGATCTCACAGAAGAAAATCACCAGTTCCCGGGAGGAAGATTTGACATTACGAAAGCGTTAGAACAAACCACTACCTCCATGACCCTGATGGAGGTATTGTTGAACTGTCCTGAGCAGAAGAAGTCCCTTCTAAATCTCTTAGGAAACTTGGAAGCCATTAGCCACCCACCCAAGGTTGTCTTATTCGAAGATGCTAATGCGACTGTCTTCCACAGAAACAATGAGGATCCTCCCTTCCTACTAGGCCTAAATATCCATGGTAAAAACATACACAATTGCCTAGTAGATTCTGGAGCTTCAGGTAACATCATGCCCTTGTCCATTTGTCAGAAGCTCAGATTCCACCCCACCCCATCTAATGGTGCAATAATCCAGTTGGATAAGACTGCTATAAAAATGGTGGGGGAATTGAAGAACGTCCGGATACATCTTATCCAGGACCCCAGGATAGCCAGTATCATTGACATCCAAGTGGTGGACATCCCAGAGACTTATGGGATGTTACTAAGTCGGAATTGGTCTAAGTCCTTGAATGGATACTTTTCAACTAACCTCACACACTTATGGCTTCCATGGGAAGGAGAATCCAATAAGATCCGGGTCGAAAGTGAACCCCAGATGAAACAGGCCCTTACCGAGGTAGGGAGGGTCAATGAAGTCTTTTTCTCTGAGACTTCCCTAGGGGTGTACAAACCTTTTGAAATTTTAACATTTGATTTCATCCCCGAAGAAGATCCCGCCATACTGCGGAGAGCCCACGACCTAGAAGAAAAGATGAGAGTTGAAGTCAACTCTCAAGGTCCCACAACAACCCTTGCCACACTCCTGTCTGGCACTTGGTGCTGAGTGCACTACCAAAAACATTCAGAGCTCGAGTGTGGGCCATGTCTTTCGATCGCCAACCGGCACCTTGATACCCTCCGGAACAGGCAACATGCAACTGATTCCCTGGGACCCAGTGCCCCTATGGGATGCGCTCCTTTGGTGCCATCTCCCCGAGAATCTCAAATTCAAAAAACTCCAGAGGAAAATTCTACTTTCACGTCGGTAGTCCGGGAAGGGGTCCCCAAGTCCCCCAGCAATAATCCAAAGAAAACTCCCCCTCCCCAACCCAAGATTACAAACAATGACTTATGGACCCTGAAGTTCGATGGGTCCCGATCCAAACAAGGCTGTGGGGCTGGGGTAGAGTTAATCAACCCACGAAGGAAGTAATTCCTCGCGTCCTACAGGCTGCAGTTTAACTATACAAATAATGTCACAGAGTATGAGGCTTTGGTCCTTTGACTCTTATTCGCATTAAGGAAAGGTATCACCCACCTCTGGGTTCTGGGTGATTCAGAGTTGATTGTTAAACAAGTCCGGAGTCAATATACATGTCATGATAAAAGGCTGGCCACTTACCACAACTGGGCTTGGGGCCTCATTGAAGATTTTGATTCCTTTGGCATTGACCTCATTCCCCGGCGACGAAACTATGTCCCGGACGCCCTCATCGTTTCTACCAGCACACTTGAGCCAATGGTCGGCTCCCAACTCTGGAGATTTTCAGTCAAAATTGTCCCCACCCCATCCATTCCAGATAATGTCACCCACTTTTAGGTTTTTGAGGACGATCAACACATCTTGGCCTTCATGGTGAATGTTGGTGTCTTTGAGGATCAGATAGTGGAGGAACGAGACCATGATGATACTGGGCAGGGTGATGAAGATGATGGGATCATGGACCTGCCCACTAACACCATCCCAAAGGGGATGGTTGAGCTGGAACGAATCTTCGACTCAGACCCTTGGGCCCATGAGAAGGTGTCATCCTCCCCTGAGGGAGGAAAATTTGAAAAGGTTAACATCGGCCAGCCCGGTGAAGAAAAGATCATTCACATAGGTACCTCCTGCTCCCCTAAGGAAAAGGAGAAGATTCTCGCGGTTCTCTGAGAATACATCGACATAATTGCCTGGGGTTATGAAGACTTGAAAACATATGATACATCCATCATGACCCACACCATTCCCCTGAAGCCTGATGCTAAGCCATTCCGGAAAAAGCAAAGACCAGTCAACCCCCTGATAGAGCCTCTTATTCCTTAGGAGGTGGAGAAACTGCTGTCAGCCCGGATAATCTTCCCAATCTGGCACACTACGTGGGTTGCCAACCTAGTCCCCATAAGGAAGAAGAACGGTGAGATCCGCCTTTGCGTGGATTTCTGAAACTTGAATAAGGCCTCCAAAAAAGATAATCACCCTCTCTCCTCATTGGACGAGGTGTTGCAGATAGTAAATGGGTCCCAGATGATGTCCTTCTTAGATGGATATTCGGGATACAACCAGGTCATGGTCAAGTACAAAGATAGAGAGAAAATAGCGTTTACCACTAAGTGGGGAACGTTTGCGTATAGAAGAATGCCCTTCGGTCTGATAAATGCAGGGGCTACATTTCAAAAGTCCATGGACATTGCGTTCTAGGGCCTCGTAAATCAATGCATAATCATCTACATAGATGATTTGACCATCTTTTCCTAGGACAGGCGTGATCATCCCACCCACCTCGCTCAGATCTGTGAGAGATGTTGCCGGTATGGAATATGCCTCAACCCCAAGAAGTGCATATTCAGGGTCACTGAGGGGAAGTTTCTCGGGCATATTGTCTCTGAGAAGGGTATATCCATAGACCCTGATAGAGTCAAAGTGTTGCTAAATTTACAAATGCCTGGCAGAAAGAAAGAGATGCGATCCTTCTTTGGAAAAATTAACTTCGTGCGATGATTCATCACGGGATTCGTAGAAATAGCTAAACCACTCAATGAGATTATGAAGAAGGATACCAAGATTGAGTGGAGTCCTGAAGCAAAGTGGGTGTTTTCCCAGATCAAACAAACAATAACGGAGGCACCTGTTCTGGCTAGTCCAGACTACTCCCTTCCATTTTACATTTACTCATTTGCTTCGCCGCATTCTGCTGCAGCAGTGTTGACCCAAAAGGTTAAAGGGGAGGAATGACCAATAGCCTTCATGAGTTCCCCCTTTAAGAATGTTGAAGTCCGGTATTCACCACTAGAAAAATAGGCCTTTGCTCTAGTTCACACCGTGAAGAAATTCTAGCATTATATTCTCCGGAGCAAGGTAAACGTTATTATTTTGGACCAGGCTGTCAAGTCTCTACTGATGCAGAGTGAATTGGGTGAGAGATGGGGGAAATGGATGGCCATCCTCCAGGAATATGACTTAGAGATGCAGCCCATGAAGATAGTCTGGGGTCAGGGACTAAGTCAAGCGATGACAGAAGAGACTCCACGCATATAATGTCAAACTTACACTGTGGATTCCATTACTCAGGACCCGTGGTACACCGATTTGGTATACTTGCTACTAAACAACAAATTCCCTGAGGGATTACCTCCCCACAAACACCGCACCCTGCAGATGAAAAGCGCCCACTTCATGATCAAAAACTCTGCACTTTATTGTAGAAACTATGAGGGAGTGTACCTCCGGTGGATCGACAGAAACCAGGCTATAAGAGTAATTGATAAATTCCATGGACAGTTTGGAACCGGGCATGGTTTAGCTGATGCCACTGCCCACCAGATCCTTTGGGCCAGATACTATTGACCCTGTATATTCAAGGACATTTACACTCACGTTAGGAAATGCCATACTTGCCAAACCGTAGCACATCGTGAGCGTAACCCGGCTATGCCTCTACAACCAGTCTACGAGGCCAGACCCTTCGCCCAATGGGCATTCGACTTCATCGAGGAAATCAACCCCAATTCATCTGCCAACCACTGATATATCCTTACTGCTACTGATTACTGTACTCGGTGGACTGAAGCTATACCTTGCAAAAACAACACGGCAGACGTAGTTATCAAGTTCTTGGAAGAAAACATCGTCACAAGATTTGGAATGCCCTTTGCTCTGGTATGTGAAAATGGTCCGACGTTTTCTTCAGCGTAGCTACTCGAATGGACTTACAATCAAAAGATCACTTTGAAGTTAGCCAGCAACTATTATCCCCAAGGAAATGGCGTTGCTGAATCAACAAACAAAAATCTACTTGAAGTGATCAAACACCTGTTAGAACAAAATCCCCGAGATTGGCATCAAAATTTTAAATTCCCCCTCTGGGCGGATTGCATTCGCGTCAAGGCCGCCCTGGGAACATCACCGTTCCATCTGGTTTATGGCCAGAACCCTGTATTCCCAGTCAATCTACAAATCCCAGTTTTACAGTTCATGCAGGAATTTAGCAACAGGGACAACATCGTGGAGGTTCGGCTCTTAAATCTAATGTGAATGGAAGAACAACGAGACACAACCCTTGAACATTTCGCACGTCATCAAGCAGTGGTAAAAAGATGGTTTGACAGGAGAGCCCAATATAAGGCTTTTCAGATCTCGGATCTGGTCCTGTTGTGGGACAAGGCCCGGGAGAAGAAAGGAAAACATACCAAGTTCCAACGGCTCTGGCTCGGACCATACCTTATCTCAGAAATTTGTGGGGCAAATACTTACCGCCTTAACACTCTGCCTGGGGAACCTATCGCATTACTCATTAATGGATAGTTTCTTAAACACTACTTTGAGTAGGGTAAGTTCATCCTAAGTTATATTATATGTAAAGCCTTTCGCTTGTAAATATCTCTTTTGGGTGTCTCATTGTGAGGTACCCTGCCTTGTAAATAGTCTTGCCGACTGTCCTCCAGGATAGTTCTCTTCTGCTATTTTTTTTGTTTTCATTTTTCAGTTTTCTTTCGGTCCTGGCATTTTGTCCTGTCTTGCAGGAATTCGAATGCTTCACATAACTTTGGTTTTCGGTACAATGTCTACGGCATGGCCAACTTTGGAATCTATCTTTAACACGGTGGAGTCGGCCCGATCTCCGGGGTTCATTTCACAGGATATGGCACATTTTGAGGAATCTCCATTGGGCGTTCTCTCTGAGAATCTGGAAATCAGTGAACAAAAAAATAATATAAGGAACAAGTAATCGGACATAGCGAGGATAGATCGGTTGTACTAATTAATTGACCCAGGTCTGAAACTTTAAGAGATTCTTTCCAGGTCTGGAGTTTTATCCCCTCTTTGAACAAACTAAATATAGGTGGATAGGTGAAAGAAGTAACGCCATTAAATTTAGCTAAGCTTAAGCTTAATGGTGAAAGAAGTACCGCCTTCCCCCACCCTGAAATAAACAAAATAACCAAAGAGGAAAGGTGGGATAGAACTCTGGTCTTCAAGGGAAACGAGCGAATGAACGACTGGTTCGATGTGATTAGTGCCTCTTCTCTATTCCTCCCAGAGGTCATTGGCTTGATTTCTTTCCAAAGCACACACGACACCATTGATGAAGGACTACAGATTGACTCCTGCGTGGTTGGATTCTCTCAGACATATTGCTCTTTTCCTGTCAGACACTCCGCTGGGCAGCCTGTTCCAGTTTTGCTAACCAGAGATTCTATAGTTCTCAAATGCGCTTAGGCATTTGTCCTAGATGGTCACCATTTGTTATGCCCTGCATCCCTGTCCCTACATTTTTTGTGCAAAATGTTGGGTCCCCCTTTTTATTTTTGCTTGCGGCCTTGCCTTGTCTTTCTATCCCTTTTTGTTTTCTTTTCTCCAGGGTTTTCTTCCCTGGCATTGTGTCTTGTTTGTTTGCTTTTCATCTCTGGGACTACGGTCCCGGAGGTTGCCTTTTGTTGGAAACCAGATTCTAAACTCCGGGATTATTCGTCATGATGTTCTTCAGGATATTATCATGAGGAATCCCTGGGCCCGGAGTCCGGAGGTTTTGCTTGTTCGGAGATCGTCGGAAGGAGGAGGATTACCTTTTTACCGCGGGTATAAATAGAAATTATCTGTCACTTTCACATTTACCGCGATTAAAACCTTCAAGCACTTAGAGCGAATCTGAGAGTGATTTCAAAGGGATTAACAGAGCATTTGCAGAGAGTTTATAGTAATCATCGCTGAACATTTCCAATCACTTTCAAGCAAGTGCAAGTGCTTCGCGCTGGTGACTCTGACTGATTAACAACTCGAGCTATTGCAGAGCTCCTATGGTAAATCCTCCTTTTTCTCCATCTCCTACATTCTCAGGTTGGTGTTTCCGCTTTCCTGCTTCTTTGTTTTGCTTCCGCTCTCTGGTTTTCATCAGTTTCATTTTGTTTTTTCTTGTCTTGTCTTGTTTTGTTTCTTTGTTTCGTTTCTTTGTCTGGTTTGTTGATTTCTGGTTTCACCGCCTGTTGATGGGTCGGCTCTCTGCCGAAGGGTTGTCCACCCTCTACGCAGAGGTGGTTTAGCTGTAGATAGTTGTAGATAGTTTGTTCTGCCTTGTCTATTTTTTTCTGCGGATGTCACTTCGTGTTGTGTCTATGTATATATGTTTATACTTGTATATATGCATACATGGTTGTACATAGTCTGTATATATCCCTCGACTCCATGTATATCCTTCCGGGTGGTGAAGTGAGCTGGTTGAGTCACCTCTGTGTCTGGTTTTCCACTTTCAAGCTTGCTTCGAGGCAAAAAACCACATGTTTGAAGCTCGGCTCTCGGCTGGTTTCAAACAGGCAATTTTCTCTCTCCTCCATGAAGTCTATTAGAACCTCATTTATATCCCATGTGCACAATCAATCCTAGCCAAGTGTCTTTCCCTTTTTGCGCGTTCGAACAGTTGGCTCCGCCGTCATCGCCATAACTTCCATTTAATACCTCCTCACATGGCACCCACATGGGCGTGATGACTTGGCTTCTTACATATTCTCGCTAACGGTCATTACCCTGGGTTTCGGGTCTCTTACCAGGGTCCATCCTGTGTTTTCACCTAGTATGATAAAATCCCTGGACCCAGATGTTTAATAAAAACTTAAGTTTACGATGTGTTTTACTTTTTGGGTATCTGTGCATGAAACTAACTTTTTAGGAAAAGCAAACATCACGGTGGTAATCTCCGGACCCTGGAGTAACTATTTTATTTTGATAAAAATATTCTTACAGTCGCTCTGCCTTGTAGGTTCCCAGAATTCATTTATCAATCATGTCTAAAGCATCCGCATCCTCTCCACCCGGAAGTCCAGAACTTCCCTCAACGACCACCAGGGCAGCTGTAAAATCCAAGATGGAAAGGGCCCTAGAGAAACTACCCCTCACCATGAAGTTCATGCAGAACAACATCATTACGGGCTCAAAGCTTGATTCCAAGGTTAAACTTATAACCGACACCAGCGTTGGAACGTGGGCAGAGATGCAAGCCTTGGTAAAAGTGATGCACATCCAGTGACAAGCTGGAGATAAATTAGAGATCAATGTCGGAGGTTCCAGGATCCTCCGGGCAGCTTGCTTCCCATGCTCCGTGCAGTCTCCAGAGCTTATCCTAACGCTAGTGACCAACTACAACTCCTCTATTCGGCTGTCATGCTTGCAGCCATGGAACCCACAAGATACCCCACTCCTCTGGTATCCCTCAACCCAGACACATTCTGGGCGGGATTAGGAATCCCACAATTCAACAGAGCCATAGTAGTTACAAGGACTGATGCCTTGGCTCAGTTTACACAACTAGAGGATGTTGCCTGGGTGTACATGAATACTCACTGGCTTAAGGCCCCAAAGAGGGACCCAAAGAGAATGAAGATAGAAATCCCCTGCTCTGAATTCAAAGAGAGCATCCAGATGAGAATAATAGCATTAGCTTGGGTATTTGGGCAACCCTCCGCCTAGGAGTTTGCCAAATGGATGTACTATTTCCTCCTCGGCATCTACACCAAGGTAGAATTCTTCGACTGGGCCGTAATAATCTCCAATCACGTTGACTCCTAGTTCCTTCAGCTGGACAGGAAGAAGAAGTTCTATATGTCTTCTGGGCCCTAGCACAAAAGAGGCCCCACTCCAATGGCCTACTTACAGATGGCGTGCTCAGGATTGGCCCGGAACAAAAAGCACCATGGGATCATTTTCCACAGATTCAATGGGAGTCCAACTTCCCCGGTTTCTGCTGGGTGAATGACTCGTTTGTTTACTACTATCTGCTTACCACCACCCGGGATGTCAGATATCGCCTATCCTCGAAGGCGATGAACTTGGTCCAAAATTATGGACATTATTATATTCAATTCTAATAGCATACATACATTAGGGTCGTCGGCTTCTCTGGAAAACCCTACTTGTTGCCCAAACACTATGGGGACAAGATCATGCTTTTGGAATATTGCAGGTAGCTGATAGGGTGCATACCCTCTTCGTCCTCAAAAAGATACCCAACATTCCATTCCCAATCACCTGTGGGAATTACACCTACAGTCTGGCTGCCGCGAAGGAGGCAGACAATGAGCTAAAAAGTTATAACTTCTAGGAATTCTATCATGCACGGAAGAACTTTGATCCGCATGGGAAAATAGCAACGACACTGCCTCGGGCTTCAGAGCCCCATCATATACATATGGAGGACTTCTGGGAATATTGCCAAGATGATGTGGAGGTGCAAAGCTGGCACTATGTCAGGATGACGGCCAGAATGATGCAACTATTGAGACTCCAGAGGTTTCGGGAGGATTTCTCGGACACCGCCCCCACCACCGACCCCCAGTACAAGGCCAAGGGGATCGATAAAATGGCTCTGCCACCAATGGATTGGGCCGCCCAGGAGGGGCCAATGATCGAAGACTTCACTAGGGAGGTGGTCGAGCGAAGTCACACCTATTTCAAGAGGGTGTGCCCTGAGAGTATTCATCAAGCTCCCTGACCGACACCAAAGTTAACACCACAGCCGGGACCCAAATTGACCCCGGGGGCCGGGACTTCTTCACAGGGTGCAGATAAGGGAAAAGGGATAGACGCGACCCCTCCTGCGCAAGAAGTCCCTATATAGGAGTAGATCAAGCAATCTGTGGTAGCCTCCCAGCAAATGAGGGAGCAGTTAATAACAAGGCTGGCCACTCCCCCACTCATGGCCAGACCAATTCGTCCCTCTTCCTCCCCGTCGCTGGCAGCCCTAATGGTGAAGGCAATGGGGGTGGATCCCATGGAAGCGGCAGCAATATCCGATGCAAGGCCACCTTTGATTACCCACAAAAGGAAGAGGCTTAATAAGAAGCCTAAGGTAGAGCCAGGGTTAGGTACGTCCCAACCCCAGCAAGTTGAGGTCCTTTCTTCTAGTTCCCCAAAACTGGAGAAAGAAGCAGAACCCGCAGAGGTCCCAGCCAGCCCCCCTCCGGAAGAGGAGTTTGATGTATTTGCAACCGATGAGTTCAGAAATTTGCAAGGGGAAAATACACAAGCGGAGGCAGGAGTCCTGGAGATAGAACAAGAGGCTACAGACAAAGAAGACTTGGAACAGGAACCTGCACAGGAATAGGAGCAGCAGGCGGAAGAAAAAGAGCCAGAACCTAAGATTATCTCTGGGGCTCAAGAGATGCAAGGTCTGGGAGTGGACCAACTAAAGCAAGGCAAATAAATGGCATCCACTGGGGGAACCAGACCTTCAGGAATAACCGTAACCCCAGCCGCCACATTCCAAGGGCCACTCCCAGGAGAAACCTTTGGGTAGGTTATCACAGCGGCCCAAACTCTAAATCTCAGCCTGATACCTCCCCTACTGCCGATAGAGGAAGAAACCCTGGCAGAAGAAGAAGAACAACAAGAAGAGCAGCTCAAGGAAGAAATCCCCGAAGAAGCCTACCAAGGTCCAGACCCAGCAATAGATATACAGGACAAGGCTGAGGAGATGGAGATCAAAGAGAATGTTGTTGCGGAAGAAGTTGAGGCAGGGAGAGGAACGGATGAGGTCCACGCCACTAAAGAGCAACAGCCACCAGATACTGGGAAAGGATCAGGAGAAAAAAATATGGTAGGAAGGCCACCCCTACCACCTCAATGGCTGATAGAGAGCAGGAAGAGAAAAGCTCAGTCTTCTCCGGTGATTCCTCTCTCCCTGGCCGAAATGATGGCCCAAGCCCAGGCCCCGCCAAAGGCCAAGAAAGCCTGGACAGTTCATACTCTTCGAACTGGGCCGGGCGGAGAAACATTCACCATTGTGGCAATGCCTCCCCTAGACACCGATAAAGCAACCGTGGACCCCACAGATTACAATGTTATAGAGGTATCCCTAGGCAAGTGGGGAAAGCAGGGTGAGGTAGACCTGCTAAAGGAGGCAGTAAGGGCAGTAGAGACCCGATATGAGAAAGAGGCCCAGAGGCTAAAAGCTGAAAAGGAAAAGAATGAAAACCTTATGGGGTTGCTTACTGAGCTGGCTAGACCCATCAATGTCGCTCCTCCGGAGACCTCCACATCGGAAGAATTACCGCAGAGTGACATAGACTCCCTACGAGTAATGAAAAAGAAAGCCCAAGCAGTGGACGAGTGGGTCACCCTATAGATAGGGAGCACCCGGCATTTTCTGGTGTCCACTCTCCTAGATTTATACATGGCCCGGCAAGTTATTCATCAGGCAGAAGTGCTTATTGAGTAGTGGAAGAGTGACACCGAAAATTACCAAGCATGGAAGGTGGAGCTCGAAGAGCTCCTTACCTTGGGAGAAGACATGATTTCTGAGTCCGGAATTCTGGGTGAAGAGTCATTTGATTTTGTAAGAACTCAGCACTCCAGACTTGACCTCACATTGGAGGTAACCAAGCAACTGGTAGAGTCCTTGCAGGAAAAGGTAAATATTGTAAAATATTCTTCTAATTTATACAAGTCTTATGTAATAAAGGCTTCTGGGGCTGATCCCCTTAGCATGGATACATATACCCCTGAAGATTCAGTTCTGGGGAGTTTTGATGAGATGATGAATTCCTGGTATCGATCCCTAGAGGGGATAGATGGGGCCCAAATGGAAAGATTAACCCGCATGATACTTAGTGGTCATGACATGGCGAAGATGGCAGATGAATTCAAATAAAATGTTCCGAACCTGGGGGAACAATTTGAAGTGGCCAAGAACAGAAGGGCCAGCCTAAAGGATATCGATGAAGATGGCATATCCCGCCTCCTCCAAGCTTTCAATGACAATAAGCAACCTTAAGCTTTCTCTGGAGGCCGGGGAAAACTCACATTGAGTATTCTTTATTCTTTTTTTTTTGGAACGTGAGTTCCCGGATCCTGGACTCCCAGATCCAAAATTTTGTATTCTTTAAGGTGATTCGTGTCCCGGTCCCCGAGGCCGACTGGTCACTTTCACGGGTGGTTAATAAAGACTGTCAGAGAGTAGTTGGCCACATCAAGGGGCGTCGGCTCGGCAGTTGGTTTTCTAACAGGGTGGTCTTCTCGAGGCACTACTCAAAGGTACACCTGGCGCGTTAGAGACAGGGCACCGCATTTCCCATTTATGAGGCATGTAGCCTCGGTCCCTGGGGGACCTACTTTCTTCTTCCTCCTTTCTGGCTCTCTTCTCGAGACTGATTCTTCTGATGTATATTCTTTTCTTATTCTACTGACATGGCAGACCTATTCTGTCTCTAGGTCTTTTGTAGGGTGGCGTAGGTAGTACCGGCCCCCAGATATTGTATTTTATTGGAACATGATGTAAATAGGGTTAGGGTTAGAAGAGATTTGTATAAATAGGCAGATCGGCCCATTTCCAAGGGTCGGCAAAATTGATGATTTTGTTGTCCATGATAATAGAAAAGGAATTTCTCATTTTAGTTGCAGAGCTCAATGCTCCTTTCTTTTGTTCTGAATAGTTAGATGCTCCCCTTGAGCTGCCATTGTATCACGCACCAGTGCTTGCTGGAAGGAACATTAATAAAGAAGGAATAATTCTCGGCAATGATGTTGTTGGCATTCTTGCTTCTGAGTTAATGGTATTTCATGTTTCGATGTTCCTTATGTCTTTTACTCTGATATGTTAAAGTAGATTAACGAACTCTTTACTCCCGCTACTGATAAAATGCTAGCTGATGGTTATGTATCTCTTCGGTATTTAGTGTAGTCTATCAGAGTATTATCGATGTTCCAGACATTTCAGCATGACTATAGTTAGATGAAATGTTTCTAACCCTACAGGATCTTTTTCACTTTATTTGCTAAGTATAAAACGCTAGGGAGAACCTTACTCTATTGAATCTTCGGAGAGAATGAGTTGAAGAAACCAGCTATCCCCCTCGAAAATAGTCACCTCTCCAAAATGAGCCCCGCACCATCATGACCCGACACCCAGGTGCTTGAAGGCACAGAGAATATAATTCTCTCAGACAACCTTTGTAGGCAGAGTTGGCCAGTATCCCTGGAACTCGGTGACAACTTATGACTATTGGCGGACCCGGTCAGCAAAACCCTGTCAACAAAAGGGAGCCATTACAAAACAAAGGTTCATCATTAACATGATCTTGCTTGAGAGTGCAATCTTTTTTTTCAGCTTGAGAATACTAGAGGAGGGATAGAATTGATGTTTGTAATTAGCGCAGAAAGATTTCTCTTCCTCAAATCTATCATCAAAGTATTGTTCATAAAACTCATCAAAGTCTCTTTCAAAATCAGAGTCATATGGATCACCATCATGATCTATCCAATAGGATTACCCTTTAGTAAGAACAAGAACACGATGAGGAGGACTCTTAGGAATAGAAGTGTCATAATCATGTCTATGTATTTCATCATAATATCCATCATCAGAAAAGGCAATAAAGTCATCAGAGTCATAATAAATGGGATCCTTAGAGTCATCAAAGATGGGCATGTCATTTGTCATAGAAGAGGTATCACAAGGATTATCACGTTGCTCATTATGGTATGCATTTTGAAGATAAGTATGACCCTTGGGAGAAGTAGAAGAATAACAAGATCGTGAAGAAGAAGAATGTGAAGACTTAGTGAAAGAAGAATGTTTGGACGATGATGAATGATGCAAAGACTTAGAAGAAGAATAATGTTTAGATGATGAGGAATGATGAGAAGATTTAGAAGAAGAAATATGTTTTTAAGTGGAAGAAGAATATTTGGAGGATGGAGAATGATGAGATGACTTAGAGGATGAAATGTGTTTAGAAGGAGATTGTAACATGATCATGTTCATGATTCTGGCAAAGACATCTGATTCATTCAATTTTTTTTTTATTTTTGCTATGGATTCATCACTCATGTAACATCTAGAAGGAACATTGGAGGTACAATATGTCATGACTTGATAAATGAGTTTGATATCATCCATTGTCAAGAGATGTTCTTTAAGAAGATAGTGTAAATCCATTGTTCTAGAAGAGAAGGAATCAATAATGGAAGTGATAGAATAGATGAAACTAGAAGAAGATAGACTAGATAATAAGAGGAAAAGAATCAAGAGGACATGAAGGGCTTAGGAAGAAGAGGAAGAAGCATGAAAGAAGAAGAGAAAAATGGGATTGGAAGACTAGGAAGACATGGAAGATGTGGAAGAAAGAAGACCAAGAGTCATTTTGTGCAAATTGATACCGTTTAAGTTCATTTAGATGTTGAGCAACATGTCATAACACTTTTGGGGAGATCTATTGAATTTTTTATCACCCGCGAACTCAGATTTGTTCTTTTTAATTGACCAACTAGATGCATTAATAGATTTTATCATGAATCAAGCACGTAAGACAGCAATCAGGGAGTTCAAGCAATCAATGTCTTCAAACAATGAGCAAGGGAAAAAGCTACCTTGCACATGAACATAGATAGTGTTATAGTAATTCTAATCCATAAGAATGCTACTTGTGTATGTTCTCAAATGTTTTCCAATCACGCACATAGTCCTATGAAAGAAAAAGTTGGTTGCACTATGGTTCTTAGTAATGGTTTGACTCTGCAACTTTTGCAATCTCAAGTGGGTGAAATCCAATCCTGGCGCACCGAGGTTTTGACATAGTCTGAGAATTTAATCAATCACGAGCTTCTGAGGAGATCTGACAACCCACAAGAAACTACACCCATAGAGATTTCTTCCACAAGGACATTTATATAGCGGCTGTCACTACCATGGTGAAAATGGCTATTACCGCTTGAGGTTTCATCCATGTGTTTGACCCAATAAAGGGAATGTCCACTACGGTTAACCCTCTCTAACAAGGAAGACTCACAATATGGACCACATGGGGACTTAGTTTAGATTCAAGGTTTCCAAGTTTCTAATTCTCCCAAAATGGAAAAGAGCATAATCCTCTAGCCTCTTCACCTCACCAAAACATAGAAAACATGATTCATTGACCCACTAATTTGAAATAACCTCATTCAAGACTCACACAACAAAAAATGACACCAATCCCTCAAAGAGAGAAAGTATTGCCAAAAGTTGAAGTCCAAACCAAGTTGACCAATGAGGTAAAAACAAAATCCTTCCCTACCTACAAGGGGATCTATCGTCAAGAAGAGCTTCGCATGAAAAATAAGAGAATGAAGCCCACTCTCTCAAGATCACCACAAATAGTGTTCATAGGGCCTAATTACTATGTGAAACATATATGCAAGAAAGAAAATCTAGGTCCATTTTAGATCATCAATTTGGAAATGTGATCTATGAAAGCAAGAAACACTCAAGCTAAACACATGAGATATTCATTTTAATTCGCAAAATCCAAATGTTATAGAGATCAAAAAAATACCTCAAATCCAATGCAACGTGAATCATTTTGTTTTTTATCCAAGAAAGTCCAAGCAATCCTCACAAACTCTCCAACAAGCAAGACAAGCAAACAAGCAAACAAGATATGCAATGTATATTCAACTTATGCAAACCCTAGGGTTAGATCTGAAAATCAATTGTTAAGAGAAATAATAACTAGAAAATAATTCAAATGATAACTCACATCATGCATTGAACCATGTGAAAAATAAGTGCAAGCTAATCATTAAATACCCTTTTTTAATTTGGATTTTTGACCTAGTCAACAAGATCTGATTTGTGTGCTATTAATTCGGATCCTAAACCCTAAATATAGAAAAGAGACCCCTATTAAAAAATAGAGAGATTTTCAAAAATGTCATAATTTTAAAATTATCTTTTCATTTGTGCCCTAGGGAGCCATTTTCTCAAAATAGACCAATTTTCATAAATTGACCAAATGAGCTATAATATTGCATCCAAATTTGAAATCAAAGAATGGACCCCCTATAGAATTTAAAGACCTTTCTGAAAATGTAAAAGTTTCCAAAAAATTCACTAATTTGCGCCGAAAATTAAGGTTTTATGAAAAATAAAGAAAAAATTATAAAAAATTTAAAATACCTCAAAAAATTCTAAATTTTTTACTAGAGCTTGTCTGATATGTCACCAACCTAAAAAGAAAATTTCATACCAAAACTCTAATCTGTTTGGGAGATTTGATCAAATCTTTGAAAATCTATGGTTTTCATCTCCAAGCAAATCTGCATAAGGGTTAGACTTGAAAAACTTCAATAAAATAACCATGTAAAGATTAGAAAATCTAAAAATCTTATAAAATAAAGGAAAATCAGGAGCATCATGCCCCACGGTGGGTGCCAAAAATGTGTGCTAAAATGTTGACACACTTCTATGAATCATTCCATCCGATGTTACTCAAGAATGAGGCCTCAAATATTGATCCATAGCTCTCTAGTCATGGAGTGCAAAGGTTTGAATTGGAGGCCCTCAGATTGACCTAGTTAGTGCCTATGCAAGTACACCATGAAATGAGAGATTCAAATACATGAAAATTAGATCTACTCTATATGAAAACAATGTATGAAAGGAAATTAATCTAAATGATAACAATGCATGGCTAAATCTATGAAAGGAAATACAAATGCAAGATTAATCTATGAAAATAAACATGAATCCAATCTACATGAGGAGCCATGAATGCAAGAAGAAGAAGACAAGAAGAGAGAAGTTGCAATATCCAAGCTTGAGTGCTCAAATGCTCCTCCAAAATTGCTCTCCAAACCTGCAGCATAACAATACTATGAAAAAGATGATTGATTGATGATTGATTGATCACATGAGAATGAGAGATTTCCTTATATAGGAAAGTGAACGGTTGAGATTAAGAGGCAAAAAGAATTGATCAATGGTTGAGATTGTAACACCCCAAAATTGGCATCTTGCAACCCTAACCAATTTTGTTGCATTTGTCACTCTTCTAGACCATCAAAGTCCTATTGTACTAGGTAATTCTGAGTTTTAACTGACTCTACTCGACCTGAGTGTCAAATGTAGAAAATCTTGAATCTGCATCAATCATACATCATGTTTAATTCCTAAATATCTATTGGCTAAATAAACCCTATGATTGAATT
>MU227909.1:1522262-1550854 GCA_018584345.1 Thuja plicata
GAGAAGATATTCAATTAATTAAATAAATATGACCTCATAATTGATTTTTCTTAATTATCTGAATATTAAATTCAAATATTTGAAAAGAGGATATTTATTTAATAATTAAATATTATTTAATTCCTTTCTATGTGTCTCAGCTAAAGAGGGTGAATTTAATTTAATTAAAGTGTTAGGACTTTATTAATTAAATTAATTCGATCATAGGATTTGTTTAGCCAAATAGGTATTTAGGAATTAAATGTGATGTATGATTGATACAGATTAAGGATTTTCTGTATTTGACACTCAGGTCGAGTAGAGTTAGTGAAAACTCAGAATTTGCCTAGTACAATAGGACTTTGATGATTTAGAAGAATGACAAATGCAACAAAATTGGTTAGGGTTGCAAGATGCCAATTTTGGGGTGTTACAACACTCACAGGTCGAATGGCAGAATGGGTTATGTTGCTAAGTGAGTTTGATATTCAATATGTAGATAGAAAAGCCATTAAAGAGCAAGTCATTGTTGACCAGCTAGCAGAAGTGCCATTGATATATGCTTATCCTTTGGTCACAGAATTTCCTGATGAGAATTTATACATGATAGAAGAACAACCAACTTGGAAACTCTACTTTGATGGGCCCTATACAGCTCATGGCGCAGGGGCAGGAATACTTTTTGTCACACCTCAAGGTGACTACATCCCTATGTCATTTAGGTTGGGATTTCCCTGCACAAACAACATTGCAGAATATGAGGCACTAATCGCAGGACTCTGCATGGCCATAGAATGGAACATCACAGATATACATGTCTTTGATGACTCCCAACTCATCATCAAACAAGTCCTAGATGAGTATCAAACCAAAGACAACAAATTGACACCATATAAGAAAATGGTTGACAAACTGAAAGAACACTTCCTCCACTTACAAATAACACAGGTACCACGCTTGCAGAATAAGGCTGCTAATTCAATGGCCACAATTGGTTCCCTCCTAGAGATTCCTCATGAGTCTATGCAATACAAATTCTTATTTGAGCAACTTCATGCTCCCGCTTATGAGAATGATGAATCAAATCACGTATGTGTCTTGGTTGGTCCCCAGTCCCTATGGTACCATGATATCCAAGCTTACCTACAAAATGGTTGTTGGAAATATAATAATGGGAAAGCAAGATGCTAAGAGGGGGGGTGAATCACATCTTCAAATTTAAACACTTAAAACAAACTGATCCACATTCATACATATATGAATCTAATGTAATCTTAGAAAGCATCCACACAATGAAATAAATAACACATAACACAATAACTTGATAACCCAGAAACCCAAATAGGTAAAACTGGGGTGGGGATGATACCCACAAAATTCTCCACTACTACAATAATAAAGTGTGCCTGTTAAGGCTACAAATGTTGATTACAGAATGTAATCTACCATGTTAAAGGTCTGCCCGGTTAAGAGCTAAAGATCATTGCAATCTACCCTGTTAAAGAATTTCAACTTACAATAAAGTAAGCACTCTGTTAGGAGATGAAGAAAGGTCTGCTAGAACCACTCTATTAAGAGATTTTCACCTAATACAATTATTAGAATGTCTACCTTGTCAATAGCATTCCAATTTAATTCATGCTCTGGCCCAGGACCTCAGACCTATTGCACCTCCTTGGCCATTCTCTTGCTAGGGTTTTGATCTCATTGGTAAGATTACCCCCTCTCGTCTGAAGGACACAAATACATAATCACAGTAATGGAGTACTTTACAAAGTGGGTTGACATAATTCCACTCACACTCACTACTGGCATCCAAATATCCAAATTCATCCTCTATCACATTATTTTCCACTTTGGCATACCCTCCACCATCTTCATAGATTACAGTACACCATTTGAAAATCAATACATCAGTGATCTTTATGCTTTCCTCCATATCCACCACCATTTCTCCAGTCCATATTTCCTGCAAGGTAATGGCCAAGCTAAGGCAACTAATAAAACCATCCTCAAAATCCTCAATAAAGTTGTCAATGATACTGGTCATGACTGGCACCTCCAGATCAACCTCGTCCTATGGGCATATCGCACTTCCTATCATAATCCTACTGGCACTACTCCATACTCCCTAGTCTATGGTGTTGAAGCAGTCTTACCAATTGAGGTCAAACTACCATCCCTCTGAGTATCTCTAAGAGGCATGATTGATGATGAAGATTCCTGATTGGCACGACTCACACAGCTTGATCTCCTAGATGAAAAGTGCCAGCAAGCTTACGATCACTTGATTGTTTACCAGAATAGACTCAAGCAGAACTATAACAAGAAGGTCCACCCATGCCAGTTCTAGGTAGGGGACCTTGTGCTAAAGGAAAATCAGAAAGCAGGTACTGATCGGGAAAAGAAAGGAAAGTTTGAAGTCACCTGGAAAGGCCCATATGTTGTCACTGCATGCTTTGATTCTTGGGCATATCAACTCTCCACTCCTAAAGGAGAGCCATTGAATGATCCTATTAACATCATTTATCTTAGGCACTTCTATGCTTGATAGTTGGTTGTTCATTACGGTTATCTGAGAAAATTCATAAAAAGTATAAAAAGTCTTGAAGAAGGCACAAAAACAATGTAAAATAGTCCTAAAAAAAATCTCTAAAAAAAGAGAAAAATGAAGCTGAAAAAAATGGTTGTCCCAGTGAAAACTTGGTAAATAGACTCTTAGGCAATATCAAAAACATCAAAAAGATCCAAAGAAATCAAAAAAGGAAAAAATAAAGAGAAAAATTTTGTCCAATGGTGAAACTTGGCAATCAGGCACCTTGGACAAGTATGGGTGATGAAAACCTAGAAACAAGCATCACACATAATGGACCATTCCATTATCTATCAAAATCTCATTTCCTTCCATCACCAACACCACATCTCCACTAACCTCCACACTTCCCATATTCCCTGGGTGTTCGCATATCATACACACTGGTCTGAAATGATCCTCCTATCTCGTATCCTGAGCTTTTGTACACATGATCTTGTATATTGTTGTCCATATGTTGTACTATCCCAAACCCTAAGCTTTCATCCTATATATTTCTTGTGTCCTAAGTTTCTCCTTGTGTGGAAAATAATACAGTTACGCTATTAAAATCCTACGTTGGTCCTATAGTTTTCTCATAGTGCATATTTGACAAATCAACTTGGTAAGTCCCATCTTTCTAGAAATGAGTCTATTGAGGATGTATCCTTCCTCTTGTTGACTTAAATCTAGATTAGCATCATCTTTGGGTTCTCTTAGGATGTATCTTTCCTCTTGAACTAATCAATCAGCATACTACACTATCACATGCATTGAGATAAATAGTACGACCCAATCAAAATCTTGGTAGCAACCTTTGTACATAATCATTGTAGTTAATCGCTTGTAATTAATCGCTTAGTTTAATCCTTGTATATTTGTAACACATTTCATCTTCTCGCCATCGCGCTAACATCCCGAGTCATCATCCTGCTAACATTCCCTACCTAATCCTCCATAGTCCACCTGTCTGGTTTATTAGTTGATTGTGACACACCAAAAATATATGAGTCCTATTGCACCCATTGCATCCATTACGTCTGTTACCTCTAGTATCATTATTGCATCTATCATTTTTCATTAAGATTAAGTTGCATTATTCATCATTTTAGATTCATTATTCATTATTTTAGATTCATTAGATTGCATTAGATCCATCATGTTAAATCCATTATTAAATTGCATTAATCATCAAGTCAATCATTTACTTGCATAGTTAGTATCATTTTAGAACTTTGCATTATTAATCCATCATTTAGATTCATCTTGCATCATTTAAATTCATTTCATATATTGCATAATTCATTTAGATTCATATCTTGCATAGTTAATTCATTTAGACTCATTTTAATCTTGCATAGTTAATTCATTTAGACTCATTTTAATCTTGTATAGTTAATTCATTTAGATTCATTTTAATCTTTCATAGTTAATTCATTTAGATTCATTGCATATCTTGCATAATTCATTTAGATTCATTTTAATCTTGCATAGTTACTTCATTTAGATTCATTTTAGTCTTGCATTGTTAAAAACTCATTTAGAAACATTCATAAAATGTCACATATACATTTGCATAAATCCTAAAAACACATCACATCCTACTTCCACACACGTCAGTACATTGCATCATCCACCCTGCATAAGTCATACATCATATATACATAATCATGAAACCATCTTGCATACATAACAGGTCATACATATACATCACATCCTGCAAACACCGAATGTCAGTAATCATATAGGCATATGCATCAAAACATCATATAGATCACAATATGTACATTGTACATCATAAGCATCATAAGAGTCCTCATCGATCATATATATATCAAATGTCCATAGAATACAATGTCTGTCAATAAAATACATCACGTGCACCTCGGTGCCAATATACATGTATATCTTAAAATGCAAAAATGTGTGTCACATGATCCTCTGTTGAATCATGTCAGTGGTTGTGAGGATCCACCTCCCTACTCTGGTGGCGGTCGTGGTGGCATGCCCACTGATCCCTGTGATGTTGAAGTCCACACTATGCTCTAAGATCGAGACCTCTCTGAGTAATCTCGCCTCTGTCCCTCAGGAAAGGCACGATAGTGGGATGCCTCCCTACCTTCCCTATTCGCATCTCTATGAGTTGTGAATGCCTCAGCCACAACCTGCCCAACCCCACCTGCAATGCCTGCCTATCTGGCAATATCCCACTCAGCCTTATACATCTTAGCTTTCCGCAGTGCTGCATCCCTCTTTGAGGTCAATGCCAATATCTGCTCAGTAGCTTGCTCCATCTACAGGGTCAGAGTATCCAACTGGCCTGTAAGAGTACCTATCTCAGTATGTAGCTCTCCAGCATCCTTTGTCAGATCGACCATGGAAAACTCCCCTGCATCAACCCTGCCCTATAGGGTATCCAGTGAGCCCTCTGCCTTGTCAGCCTGTGTTGTCTCTACAATCAGTAGCCCCTGTATCCGGGAAATCTCTGTGTGAAGGCTCATATCTAACACCACCACCATGTCCAGTAATCCCCGCAGTCTCACACACTTCATCTGAAGATTGTCTCGCTCAGCGATGACAATGTCATGAGTCTCCTGTGATACAACTCTAGCTGGTGGTCCTTGTGGTGGCACTGGTGGTGCCTGTACCTATACCTATACTGGTGGGAGCCCCTATGGCCCCTGATCCTGCCTATCCCCTAGTGGTGGCCCCTGATCTGGCCCTACCCCTGCCTTTTCCTCTGTACAAGGTCTCACCCGTCTCTGCAGCCTCCTCCTTTGTCCTGCTGCCCATGTCTCTGGGGCATCTCCTATAGCAGTCCCATCATCCACATCCATATCACCTATCATCTTCTCATGAGTAGCCACCTAAGCAGGGTCTGTAAGCCATAGTGGTGTGTGTGTAGCCCACCATGCTGCATACTATGGATTCATCCTTGTATCTGTGATGTCAAGATGCGCCACAAAGTCAAGCTGCACAATATCCCTCCAGGATTCCCACACTATCAGGGCATCTATGTATCTCCCCTAGGTACCTACCTCCCTGGTGACATGAGGATGTAAGGCATCCTCTGCCACCACCCCCTACTATAGACCAAACTGCCTCATCACCCTCGAGGGTCTGTACCTCTCTATTTGGTGGATGGTCCTCCCTAGTAGAAATCAATCTATCTGAATGTATGATAGGTGTAGAAAGTCCTCAAAATTGTCCTCCACTCCTGTCACCCAGTCTATCATCCCCCATGGCTTACATAGTTGGTATGGGGTCCAAAAGAAAACCTATACCTCATCTAGGAGTCACCGCTAATATCCAGTCTGGCTGATGGAGGTGTATCTCAAAGGTAGCCTATATCTGCAGGCATAAGGCTCTCTAGGCTATCGTGCCTCCCGAACTCTCATAGGCTAGAACACTTCAATGTGCTCCCAGGCCCACACTAGCATCAATGTCACGCCTGTACCCATGTTGCGTGCCCTGTGGTATGCAACCATGTGAAGGTCATGGTATAACTGTCCTAAGACAACATAACCCCAGTAATAAGTGGTCCCCTCCTCTAGCATCTCTGCTAGTACTCTTTCCCATCCCATGCCAAAATCGTGTCCCTCCAGGTCAGCTAGCATGCGCCCGCCAATTAATCCTGCCAGATATAGGACTATCCATCATAACCTCCTGTCGACCGCTGGCTGCCAAGGCATCCACGTCCTGTATGTAGGGATCTATCTCATCGGTCTCCTGAAAGTAATCTCCATGAAATGGTCACTATCCTCCAATCAGTACTAAGCAATCACCCCTCTGATGGGTATCTAAAGGATCCACCAGACGTCCTCCAAGGTGATAGTCGCCTCTCCAGTAGGCAAGTGGCATGTGGTGGTATCACTTTGCCACCGCTCAATCAATGCAGTAATCATCCCATTGTGCACCCATAGCCTAGGCCAATGGGGCACATAGTCCAACCCAAGTAACACTAACAAACCCCAGTCCTCCTCTATGAGCTGAGGCTCCAACTCCATAGTCAACGGCCAATGCTCTCGCGATCCCAATGGTGGGAACTGCTCCTGCAAAATTTCAAAAATCCACCATGTCAGTCACTTTTTCTTCTAATCCTATCATAAACCCTCCCAAAGTGGAGCATCTTGTCCCTAGGACTTATGTCAACCCATCCCCAGCCCCCGCCAGGTCCCTTTGTTTCCCTTCCCTTCGGTGTTTTCCCTTTTAGGCACAGACATCGATTTAGCCAGAAATGTCAGTTCATACACCGACATCTCTAATGTCTTTCCCTATAGACTATCATCTTCACAGACGGGAATCTGGGTCCAACATCTTTGAAAATGTCAGTCTGACACCGACGTTTGTTGAGCCACCTATTTAGGGACTGGCATCTGCGAAGACGTCGATCTGGGGATTGGTGTCTGCACAGACGCCAATTCTAGAATCAGTTTCTCTAGTCTGAAATCATAAATATCCCTATTTATTGCCCCTTAACCCCACCCAAAGCATTAAATAACTTTGACAATAATAAATGTGCGGTCTCAGATAGGTCACTCACCGGCACCGATCACTCTGCGAGCCTCCTATGTGTGCGCACATGCTGCCCAAACTGCCCCTTCATCCTCTTGCCAGCCTTCTTTTCACTCTAGAGCTCAATTTTCACTATTCACAAATGATCTTCTTTACGCCCCCCCACCCCTCTTATAGCCCCTATTTTCCCTGAAATATTTTCCCACCTATTTTCCCCAACCCCTGTGTATATTTTTTGTATAAATCATCATGTTGTACAACTTGAATATGCATAAAACCCCAAAAACATTTAAAATTTTCAAAAAAATTCCAAAATTCCAAAAATTCCAAAAACATCAAATATTCTCAAAAATCATGCAATAAACACTTCATTTTTTTTGCATCGGTCTAGATCTTAGTTTTCATTGACATTTTGACTCATGCAACTGCGATCATGCTTTTCACTAAATCAATTTTGTGACCGACCGTCCTTGCTCGCCATCCTATTCACAGCTTTTGCCATCGAATCTCTTTTCTTAAATCAAATTCACTCTCTGCCCGTCAGGATGCATCCTTCCGGCATCGGCTTTTCAAATCCTTCATCACATCAATCATTTTCATGGCAAGAACTTTGGACCGAATGACTGCTTGGTCATGAGGCCTTCTTTATTGATTTTATCTTTCTGTGTCATTTTCCACCTACTCACCACTACCTCGATCTACTATATCTTGGTGTGTTGTGACAGGTAACTACTGATACATGCATATTTTTTAGTGTACTTTTGTTTGAGCATCTAGTCCATGCAAAAGAATCTTGTCGTCTGTGTTTTCTAACACCTGATGCATACCTCCTATTGCAATATCAAAATCAGATGTGCTCTCCATATTTTTTTTACAAACAAATGGATCCCCAATGCTCATTAGCTGCATTTAATTTCATTTGCATTTGCATTCTTAGCTGCATTCTTAATCGCATTTCAGAAGGCTTCTATTTATTCCCTCTTCTCCCTTTCTCTTGCTTGTTGCATCCTTTTTTGAGAAAATTCCACAACATCATCTTTGTTGTGTTCTTTTCTCGAGGGGGCACAACCCTGTACCGTCGTTGCTTCAGCACGACTCCTAGAAACTCTCTTCCTCTAGGGAAACTTATTTTCTTGTCTTTGACATAACGTCACTTGCGATGCCACGTCAAAGAGGGGAAAAATATAGACGTCCAAAAATATTAATATTATTATTAATATTACATTCCCTCTTATTCTTCTAACTATTTAATTTAATCAATTAAATAGTTTCATTTGCTAGTATTTATCAATAACTTAAATATTATTCTAATGTATTTCATTTAAATACATTTGTCTCATAAAATCTCCTTTTTAATAAATTTACATTTATTAAATTCCCCATATTCCTAATTCTTCTAAACCATGATTTATTCAAATCTAATTTGAATTATAATCTAAACCCTAGCTAGGAACCTATTAATCTTACCTAGAGACCTACCCTATTCCTACCCTACTCCCATCACCTCATTTCCTAAGTATACTTACCCACCTAACTGTCCTTTAACCATGCTTAATGGGTGATTCCTAACCTTTTTAAGACTAATGGAATGCTCATCCACATGGAGAAATTCTCTCCAAAATGGGCACCCATTCCTCTTTAATTTCTTCTTACAACTTTGTCTCCCACTTGGAAATATTGAGCTACTCAATATTAAATGCCAATTTTCACTCAAAATTGGCCATCTTTTCAAGTCTATGTGGCTCTTATGTTGATGCCACATAGGTGCCACTTCATCCAAGCCTCTTCCTCTCTCCAAAAAATCTATAAATAGAGGCCTTCTCCTCTCCATTTTGTATCTCTCAATTTGCATTGTTATCATGTTGTTTTGCATTTAGAAGTTCATAGCTTTTAGATTTCATATTTTCATATGCTTCTTAGTTTATGTTTAAATCACTTAGATATTACATGATAGGTTCTTTTTGGCTAAAATGAATCATAGTTTTCATCTCATATCATGACATAGCATAGTTCTTGAATCATAGCTTTTAATCTTGTATATTGCATATCAATTTGAGCATCATCTTTTGGGAAGGATTTAAGACTAGTTTTCCACACTAGTTCTTGAATTTCTTCTTTGATTCCAAGCTTGCATTCCATAGATGAATTTCCTTGGGGATTCTTGTCATTTTTGTGTTTGAGAGAGCACACCTACATATCTTTATCAAGATAAAATCAAATAAGTAGTAATAGGGTGCAATTTACTTATTTTAAGCTTAATCTGATGTTATATTGAGTTCTTTGTTGCTTGCTTGCTCTTTCATGTGTCTTTGAATCAATTTTATGTGCTAACCCACTAATGTTTTCATGTTTGAGCTTGCTCCCAATAGATTGAAGAATTTCTCATACATAAGTATGATGAAAACTAGTTCCTAAATCAATATGACAAGGATATATGCAATAAGACAATATGCAAAAGATCATAAGCTTTCTATTCTATCTTGATACAAATTTGAAATACCTCTGTTATCTCCTAGACTAGAAACAAGTATTAGCCTAATGCTTTCTACTTTCCCAATTCTCTAGCCCTTTCTAAATGGTCTTGAGTATTATTTTATTGGAAAAAGAATGCTACAAGCTTCAGACCATTTAGGGTTAGGGTTTACAACCAATAAAATATAAAATTCAATTGTGATGTCAAGTTGAAACCCTGAATTCATCTCTTCAATCTGTATAATCTGATCTGTAATTAATTCTTCAATCCATGGATGAGTCTTGTACCCTGAAAGGCAAGAAACTCCACGGCACAACTCTAAAAGTAGCTTCATAAATGTAGAAAATGACTAGGTGGCTCTGTATGCATTCACCTCTAATTATAAAACTCTTTCTATTAAGTCTAGACATAAATGCATCTCTATATATCAGATATATATCCCTGTCTGGTCTTCAACAGCGATGCAGAGGTGTCTGTGAAATTAGATCGGGCAATTAATACCTATGCAAACAAATATCTGTCCACCGCCATGAGAATCAGATTGAAACCTTTTAAATATTTGAATTTAAATCACAATGGTCATAGGTGGCATGAGATAACTCAATCAATGGCACAGATTCAAACCTGACCTTCACTTTAAAACACTACCATTGATCATCTTTAATCTGTACCCGAGAACAAGAATCTAACACGTGTCGCATAGGCGTAATCACTTAATGATTAAATATAAATCAGCTTTGATATAAGCCTTTATGCCTATCACATGATCTCTTTTCAACTTGATCAGCCTTTAATCTTACATTAACTGACTCAGCCTTAACTACCTTTGAACCTCATGTTACACTTTTTCCTTTTGTCTCTAAGTCTCTAGACATTTTCTTTAACTATGGTCACATCAAGAACCTGGAAACAAGCATTGGATATGATCTTAATCGGATGGTAGTCACTTAGTCTCTGAACCATGAGAGAATATTTGATTTCATTTGGAGACCCAACAACAAGGAAAAACTCATAGTCACTGAACAATTTGGAATATTTTGTCTCGATCAAGAGACCTAGAGATTGACCACATGAAGCATGGGCCCACCAAAACACATGGCACTCTATCATTTGCTCATAACTGCCACATCATTTCTGACATTGCCAACTATCCTATCCTTTACTTAACCTACCTTCAACCATGGGAAATCATGAGAGTACACAACTGAGCATACTCCAAATCATGAGATAAAATCCTTAACTCTGGTTTGATCATGAGACTAGGCGACTAAAGAGACCAGCGTTAAACTGAATCTAGGCCCACCAGATACACATGGCACATTTTTGTAATTCCTTATCTGTTAAATAACTACATCTTTGCCTTTAAGGCATTACAACAACTTTCGGATCTGATCAACATGCTTGAACCTTAACTGGTCTTTGATCTGCAACCCTAACTCTGACTTGACCCACCTTTGACCTCGGTCCATCCAGGAATCAAGAAACTATGAAATCTCATTGTTAGGAGATAATTTTCTAACCCTGGGTCAAATCATGAGACCTCATGACCAGCACTTAATACTTAAACCTGACATCCAACCCTGATCACATTAGGAGATAACACAACTGAAGGAACTCCAAGTTGCCAGACAAATTCATTAACTCGGGTTATATCTGGAGATCTAGTGACCACCACACGATCATCACTTCATTGGATGGTAGTCTCTAGGTTTCATAATCACAAAATAATATTCCACTTCATTCAAAGATAACCCGACCAAAGGAAATCGCTAAGTCACGAGAGATAAAGGCATATTCGGGAAACATTAGGAGACCTTGCAACTACATTAGGATAGGAAATGCACACATGATTTAAGTGACACTTAAGTAGCAAGGAAAAGGTAACTTCACATTAGAAATTGGTCGAGACACATAGGGTTTGAGCCAAAGGCTAGAACAAATTACAGAGATAGGAAAAGAAGCTTGGAGCCATGAAAATTTTGACAAGTTGTAACAAAGGGTTTGGCTCCCGAAACCCTTGTAAAAAATGCCTTGTATAAATTTAAATAATATTCAACCTCCGGAACTTTATCACTCAAGGCCCCTACTAGTTACTTGCTTATCTCCAATTTGAGTTTAAGTCTGGAGTGTTGGACCCGGATAAAGTTGAAGGACTCTTCCCCAAGATTTTAGCCTCGGTGACAACTTCCTCCCCGAGACCCATGAGTTCTCCCAACTCACTCATCCATGCTTCGTATTGATCAGTCTCTCCCTCCCAAAGAGAAATGGTATTTTTGACTTGGTGCAAAATGGTATCTGCCACGTATAGGTCTGGGAGTGTTGCCACCAGGAAATGTCAAACATTTCCTACCTATTCGACTACCCAGTCATTGATTACCTACACCTTCTTTTTCATGTTTCTTAGTGCATCTATGTCACCCTATGGGAATGGTTCTCTGGATGTAGAAGCTTCCAGAGGGATGGCAGTTATCAGTTGTGTTAGTGCTGTCAAAATCCTGAGGAGATTTGCATTCTTTTCTTTTTCGTCCTTTAGTTTTTGGGCTTGTTTATTGTAGTGGGCCTCAATTTCCCAGCTAGCTTCTTTTAGCAGGTCTAGTTCACCCTGCTTATCCCTCTTCCCTAGAGGTACCTCTGTAACAGTGTATTCTACAACACTCACCGTTGCTCCCTCTTTATCTGGGGGAGGTGTCGTGATGATTGCAACTATGTCTCCGCTCGGACCGGTCCAAATGGAGTGGAGTGTCCAGGCTTTCTTTGGCTTGGAGTGCCTTGTGCCTGTGTTATCATCTTAGCCAAGGAGAGATGGGCTTTTTCTTTTGCTGGGGTCTTTCTTTTCTTAGAGTCTACCAACCATTGTGGTGGCGGGGGTGGCCTTGCTGTTAAAGCTTGATCACTGGTATCCCATCCGGGGTTCTATTTTTCACCCCCAGCATTTAGATTCTCATCGGACTATTTTTCTTGGTCCCTAGGATTATCTGCACCATCCACCCTTGTGGCATCAACATTCCATGTTTCGGTGTTCCCTTCCTTGGCACCATCAATAGAATCAACATTAATATTTTTGGGGTTCTCCACCTGCTACTGTTGTTGTTGTTGTTCTTCTCTGGCATCATCCACTAGGACATCCTCCTTCATCGGCTTATCCTCTGGAGGTGGTGAAGGTGTCCGCACTGGATCTACTTGTAATATCACCAGGATCACCTTGTCAAATGTCATATTGCCCTGGATGGGTGGAGACATCTGGAGCATGGTAGTTGAGGTTACGTTTGTGCCCATAGGTCCAATTCCCCAAGCCAAAGCTGATTGCTCATTTTGTGCTTGCCTCTTCTCTATTTCAATCTCCAAGACCAAGATTTCCTAGACATCTGGGATGTCCACCTATTCCAATTCCTTTTCCTCTTCTGCCTAGACCTCCTGCTCCATTGTAAATTCCTTCTCTTGGATCTCACCATTAGTGGGGGTTCTTTCCTCTTCTTGGGTGGCTATCTCCTCTACCACCTTACCAATATCCCCTTGTAAATTCACAAGTTTGTCTGTCCCAAGTATATTGTTGAAGTCATCATGTGGAGGGGAGTTCTCTAGGGGATTCTCTGGTTGGTTTTCTAGCTTAAAGGAGTCTGAGGAGATTACCTAAATGTCTGAGATGTTGGGCATCCCTAGGTCTACATCCACCCTTGGTTGAGGAACATTCTTCTTTTTCTTCCTCCTTGTCACCAATGGGGGTTCGGCATCCAAAATAGTTGCACGCTCCTCTTCTGTTCCTATCCCTGTTACCTGGACCATTAGTTTTGCAAGTGAAGGGGAGCCAGAAGGGAGGGTAGGTTTCACTATAATAGCCAGGATGTCAAACCAGGTTCTTATAGCTTCCTTCATCTGGTGGGATGCTGCTAGTTGAAGCTACAACCACAAACGCGCAACTGATAATCACCATTTTAAGCATTTTTAAGCACCGAGAGAAATTCACACTTAATCACTATTTAATCACCTTAATCAACTTGAATCACTCTAGGTAATTTGTTCACGGTAAATGTAATAATGACTGGTGAAACCTATTGATACCCTTAGGGTAAAAACAAATCTCACTCTTTCCTTCTGCAAATCCTGAAGAAAGACAAACCTCCAAACTTTGGGCCCGGGGATTCCATGCAACTGCACCCTCTAGAAAAAGAGGAAATGGTGATAGAGAATCTCGGAGTCTAGAATCGGGCTGGAACAAAGAAGACAAACACTCCAGGACCGGGCATCAGAGTAAGGAAAACTAAAAGAAGACACAACACCAACTCTGTGGAGGCAAAGGTTGGAAAAAACAAAAGGAAAAGAGAACAAGGCAAAAAGCAAAAAGGGGGGACCCAACATTTTGCCTACAAAATTTAGTGACGAGTATGCAAGGCATAAAAAATGGTGATTCACTGGGATGAATGCCTTAGTGCATTTGAGAACTTCAGAATCTCTAGTTAGCAAAATTGAAACTCAACTTTACCTGGAGCATTCTGTTTATAAGGCGCAAGGTGTTTGATAAAATCTGACTCATCAATGATTCAATCTTTTGGTCCTTCATGAGTCGTGAGGTGTGTGCTTTGAAAGAAAATCAAGCCGATGATTTTTGGTAAAATTAGAGAGGAGGCACTGAATACATCAAACCAAAGTCATCACATCTTGCACAATCCCCGGATCTCAGAATTCTTTGTTCTTCAGATCTTTTATTTTCTTTTGAAGAGGGGAAGGTGGTATTCCTTTCACCATGAACCTTAAGCTTAGCTAATTTTCATGGTGGTACTTCTTTCACCTTGCCATATGCTTTAAATTTTTGAATAGGAGAAAACATTCCAAACCCAGAATATTTTTATAATTTTCAGACTTGGCCAATAACTAGTGCAACTGATCTACCCTCGAGGACCATGTGATTACTTTCTCCTTATATTTTTTGTTAACCGATGTTGGGGCTATCAAGATAGGAATCTAATGAAGATCACTCATAACCTTTTACCATACTCGCAAAATAACTTTAGAGTGCAGACAAATTCCATCATGCTAATGATATATTCTGGACTACCTAAAATACATAAGGTATTATTCCAGGGACTAGATGTCATGTGAAGCATACCTATCTACAAAAAGAGGGAAACATGTTGGGAACCCAGAAAACAAACGCAAAACAAAAGAAAGAAAAGGCAAAAGCAAAACAAGAAAAGGGAGGCCATCCCGGAGGACTGCCAACAAACTATTTACAAGGACAAGGTGCTCCCAAGTAGCATCGGGAAAGATATTTACAAGTAGGAAAACCTTTACATATAATATAAATTTGGGAAAACTTACCACCCACCTCATTCAAAATAGTGTTTGAGAAACTATCCATTGACAGGCAATGCGATGACTTCTCCGGTCATAGTATTAAGGCAATAAGTATTTGCCCTGCAGATCTCAAATATCAGATAGGGTCTGAGCTAGAGCCTTTGAAACTTGGTGTGTTTTCCTTTCTTCTCTCAGGCCTTGTCCCACCGAAGGACCAAGTCCAAAATCTGAAAGGCCTTATATTGGGCTCTCTGGTCAAACCATCTCTTCACGGCCGCTTGATGACGTGTGAAATGTTCTAGTGTCACGTCTCTTTTTTCCTCCATCCTCACCAGGTTCAGGAGCTGAACTTCCACAATGTTGTCCCAGTTATTAAATTCCTACTTAAATTGTAAGACTGAGATTTGTAAGTTGATAGGGAACACCAGATTCTGGTTGTAAACCAGATGAAATGGGGAAATCCCCAGGATTGCCTTTATTCTGATACGATCTTCCCAAAGATAAAATCTAAGCTTTCAATGCCAGTCTCGGGGGATAAGTTCAATGCCAAAAGCATCAAAATCTTTGATTAGGCTCCATGACCAGTTGTGATATGGGGCCAGCCTTTTGTCGTGACAAGTGTATTGGATCCGGACCTATTTAATGATCAACTTTGAATCACCCATCGCCCTGAGGTAGGTGATCCCTTTTCTCAAAGTGAATAGGAGTCTGAGGACCAAGGCCTCGTACTCTATGATGTTATTCATGTAGTTAAATTGCAGCCTGTAAGACGAGAGGAAGGATTTCCCCTATGGGTTGATCAGTTCCACTTTGGCCCCGTAGGCTTGTTTAGACTAGGATCCATCAAACTTTAGGGTCCACAAGTCATTTTTCATTTTCTAGGACTGGGAAGGCGAAGTGGCATTTGGATTGATTTTGGGATGGATGGGAGGTGATTTCTCCAATTATGATAGTGTGTGGGTGAGGTTTTCCTCCAAAGAAGTCTTTGGTTTAGATTCCCAGATAAGCAGCACCTCAAGTGTGCCGCCAGAATGATTGTTGGGCCCAGGAAAATCTACCTTGTATTCTTTCTTTTAGAGGACATTGATATGGCGGGTAGCGGCGGTGATGTAGGGCTCACACTCCAACTTAGAATGTTTCTGGTAGTGTACCCGTCACCAAGTGTCAGACAAGAGTGTGGCATGATTTGCAGTGTTACCTTGTGAGTTTACCTCACCCCTCAATTTCTCATTCAGGTCTTGGATTCTCTGAAAGACTATGGGATCCTCCCCAGGGGTGAAAACAAATGTTAAGATCTCTAGGGGTCGATACACCCCAGGGGAAGATTTAGAGAAAAAGACTTCATTTACTTTCCCAACTTTGGTGAGGGCCTACTTCATTCTGGGTTTACTCTCTACCTATATTTGGTTGGACTGCCCCTCCCAAGGGAACCACAAGTGGGAGAATTTTATGGAGAAATACCTGTTAAGGGCCTTGGACCAATTCTGACTCAATAACATTCCGTAGGTCTCGGGGATGTCCACTACTTGGATGTCTATTATGCTTGATATCTGGGGGTCTTGGATGATTTGAATCCGAATTTTTTTCAGCTCTCCTACCATTTTTATAGTAGTTTTGTCCAATTGGAATAATGCGCCTTTGGATAGAGTGGGAAAGAGTCCAAGCTTCTGGCATATAGATAAGGGCATGACATTGCCCGAAGCACTGTAATCTACCAGGAAGTTATATAGGTTCTTCCCTTGTATGTTTAAGCCTAGTAGGAAGGGAGGATCCTCTATGTTTACCTGGAAGACAGTCGTGTTGGCATCGTCAAATGTGACAATCTTTTGTGGATGACTAATGGCTTATGGGTCTCCCAAGAGCTTCATAAGAGACTTCCTCTACTTGGAAAAGTTCAACAAAACCTCCATCAAGGTCATGGAGGTGGTGGTTCTCTCTAATGCCTTGGTGATGTCAAATCTTCCCCCTAGGTAAAGTTGGCTTCCCTCGACCTGATCCTTAGCTTGGTTAGGGCCAGGACCCTTCAGCAGGAAGGAGCGATCAGTTGTGTTGTCCTAGGGAGAGGTATTCTTGGGAGGCATTGGCGTATAAACTAGCCCTTTGCCAACTTGACTCTGAGTGTTGTAAGGAGTTTGCAGGCTGGTGAAGGCATTGTTCTCAAAGGCCCGGATAGATTCATCAAAGAACCCCTGCAATTTGGGCTCTTCTTCATCCTCTTCATCTATCCTAAAGAAGACGGTCTGACAGGTGAAGGCACTATGAGTAGGCTCTTGTGTGGATGTTTTTGGGGGAGTAGGATTGACAGGTTGTTGTCTATCTAACTGGGAGATCATGATGATCTTCTCTAGTGTGGCACAGTTCACCTTGGAATGAAAGTTGGTGTCATGCAATCTACACCAATTGGTCAGGGGGTAGAATTCTACAAGCTGTGTAGAATGACTGGGTCTAGCACCACCCTAAGTGGCATTTTGGTTTGGAGGAGGACCTTCGATGTTCGCATTGTTGTTCCATTATTGTTGATTGGGTCGAGGCCCGTTGTAGTTTCTACCTCCGGAGTTGGTATTTCATTGTCTAAAGAAAACATTCCCTCTTTGGGAATTGGGATTATGAGGTATGGAGGGCCCCACCTTTAGTTTCCCCATGCCCACAGTCAGGGAGGACACCAATCGCCAAAGGGATTCAACCTTGGTAGACAGCTGGGTATTCGTGTCACAGTGTGACGATTGTTGTGGTTGGTTCCCTGGGAAAGCGGGAGCAACTCCCAGATTTGAGGATGACAGTCCTCCAACCGTAGGCAACTGGAAGAAAGGTACTCTAGAGGGTTATTTCAATTGTTATTGCATCTGTAGTGGCTGGTTCCAAGGAACAAATTCTAGACCTGGTATTATCTAGGCTTGCAATGGATAAACATACGAGGCCTGTTGGTCTATCAGTGCTGGTGGGCCCATGGCCATCGTCAGCGTACCCATTGTTGGATTGGGGTTGTATCCTCAGGTGTAAGAGGTTTCATTGGGTATCATGTTGAATGGTAGGCTCTATCCAATCCCACCGGGAGCTTTTCTCAAATCGCGGGACAACTCCAGGGCCAAGTTGTAAACCTTTGCCAGAGTATCCCAGTCATTCGCAGTAGTGATTCTCTGAAGGAGAGTGGCAACAATGGGATCTAGAGAATTCAAGTATGTCTTGATGGTTACATTAGTGGATGGGATGAAGGGGCCTATGCATCGCTTCAAGGCGCATTGGAACCGATGGTTAAATGTAGCGAGGGGTTCGTTTGGCTCCTTTCTGATGGAGATAAACTAGTTGTGAGACCATGTCGGGTCCACATGAATGTGGAAGGCTACCAGGAAGGTGTTTTCCATATCCTACCAACTGTTGATGGAGTTGGTTGGAAAGTTGAGGTACCAGTTTAACTTATTCTATCCTAAGGACAGAGGGAACATCCAAGTCTCAACATCCTGACATTGTACCCAATGTTGGTTCATGGCATCTTTATAGGCCTGGAGGTGTTCTTTTGCAGTTTTGGGGCTTAGATGCTCATATGTGGTGCAGATCTTCTTTGGATGCAGAGGAAGATTGTTGGTAGTGCTAGGGAACTACCCCATTGGGGACCCAGTGTTACCAAAGTAGTTCCCCATCAGTGCTGCTAGATTTTGGCTAGGTTGAGCGTTGGTTCCCGAGGTTATCTAAGGAGCTTGTGTATTTTGAGGTATAACAAATTCATAGATAAAGTTGGAAGGCTACTTGGTTTGCAGGGTCCTTTTCTTTCGAGTAGGTGACTCAAGTTCAACAAACTTTCTAGGATTCAGGGCTGATTGAAGGATTCTTCCAAAATGTAAGGGCGAAAAAGACCCTATCCCGCTAAAAGTTTGGTTCCTAAAACTATGGCTTGTGGAACCCTCAGGTGGTGTAAAATCAAAATATTTTGAAGGGGATGAGCTCATACCCTCCTTCTAGCACCAGTTTCTGGTGATGGGACTTTGTGACCGGTCTCATCAACAGATGAAGAGTGGTCACCGAGTACCACCAGGGTACCAGCCAACTTCACATGTAAAGGTTGTCTGGGGAATAAATTCTTCGGGCCTTGAAGCACCTGAGTGTCGGGTCTCGACAATGTGGGGAGATAAGTTGGGAAAGTGACTATTTTGTTCAGGACGATAGCTAGTTTTTGACTTGTCTTCTCTGGGGATTTCATTGGTAGGTCGAGGTTTCCTGCAAGCACACATGAGTTTACTAAATAAATAGCAAAAGATAGATCAGAGTTAAGAGTTTGTTACTTCTACTTATATTCATGCAACATATTTCCAACATCAAAAATGCTTTAATGAACTACACTAAATACTGAATGCATACATAACCATCAATTCATACATATCCAATAGCAAGGGGAAATGAGATCATCTTATCTAACAAAACATCAAAGCAAAAGAACATTAGAAATATACAGCACAAAAGAGATATTGCTAACTCAAAGATCAAAACACCAACAACATCATTGTCAGAAACTCTTCCTTATTTATTAACAGGGTGTTCTAGCATCACTTGTGTGTACATCAATGGCTCCAACGGAGCATCTAACTATTGAGAACTACTGAGCATTGAGCTCCTGCAACTACTGAGAAAAGGAAATTCTATTTTCTACTACTTGGACTACAAAATCATCAATTTTGTTGACCCTTCTAATGAGGTCGGACTTATTATTTTTACACATAGCTTGCCCTAAAACTGACCTAATCTAGCTATACACTCAACATTAAAATGCAATATCTGGTGGCGGGTACTACCTGCACCACTTACAATCACCTTAAAAAGCGTAGAGGTTTGACAAGATAGAGGAAGAAGACAAGAAGAAAGGTGTTGGAAAGTGACAATGCAAGCAATTGTTATTTTTTCATTTATGTCAAACCTTAACTAGTGAGACTATTGTTATCTGTTTGAGTACCATATCTATTGATGATGAAGAATATTTAACAAGAAGACCAAGTGAATGGTTGAGTTAAGACAATTAAAAGGGTACTTGATCAATTGGCACTCTGGAAAAGTAATTAGTTGTTTATCTTTCAAAGATAGTTTTTCTGGTTGTTTTGTGCCGAGCAAAGTTGCTTGTGCTGAGCAAAGTTGCTTGTGCTGAGCAAAGTTGCTTGTGACGAGAAAAAGTTGTTCAATGCTGAGCACCATTGAAATTGCCGAGTGGAAACAGTGATGTTGGCTAACTTATAGTAATTGGATTAATGATGAGATTTGAGATCTCTGGCTGACTTAGTTAATTTTATTGGGATATGTAATGTTAATTAAAGATTGATCCATGTCATTTAATGTATGGGTAACTATAATTAATTCATGGTTTCAAGATTTAATTAGAGACTACTTTGGAGAAGTAAATGTAATGCAAAGATGGAATGATCTGTTGGATCTTACCTAACCTAAGATCTACGATCTTGTTTAAGAGGAAAAATATTTATCTGACCTAGACAGAGAGGTATATGATATCCTCAAGGGGCTATTCATTCAGGACACTGAAGTGTGTTGCTAAATGTGAAGTACATGTATGTATGAAAAAGGGTTGCATAGTTGATTTACTATTTAGCATGATCTAGCAGAGAAGGTTGAATACAGAAGCAGAGAGTTGTATGTGTGATTGATTGACGGATTTCCAAGAAGATCAGAAGGTTAAAATGACAATGCAGGCTATCTAGTAAGTTAACATCAGAACTGTAATTGGATCTGAATTGTAAATTAATTTGTATGTATCAGATCACAACTGTTGATTACTTTCTAACCATTGTATCAGTTAAATCCTTTAACAAGGTTGACCTAACAGTCATTTGTATAAATCCTCTAACAAGGTGACATTCGGGTGGAATTTTCTAAGTCCTCTAACAAGGCCACTCCTAATAGGGTGATTAAATCCTTTAACCAGGTCACACCTAGCAGTGTGTTATTGTAACCTTTAACAGGGTTGGCTCCTCACAAAGCTCACTTCAGAAGAGTGAAAACTTGGTAGCATGTTACTAGTGGTTTTTCCCATATTGGGTTTCCACATTAAATACTTGTGTCAACTTGTATGAATGATTATGGTTTGTTTTATTGTTATGTTTCTACAAGCTAATTTTAATAGATAGTAAACTGCATGATTAAAGTTGTTGGCATATGCTACTACTGCCGAGTAGATCTGAAATACATAAAGTTTTTATTTGCTACATCTAGACCTTAGGATAACTGATTCACCCCTCCCCTCTCAGTTATTCTAAATTCATTCTAACAAAAGGATGGAATAATTGGCATTGAGAAGAGTGCCAGAGTAAGAATAGAAGAAATTTGATCTTCCCAGAGTTTGAGGCTACATGCCTCATTAATGCAAAATGCATCTCACTATCTTTGATGCACCAGGTAGTTAATGCTAGAGCGGCGTCTTGGGAAAACCACCTATCAGAGTCATCCCTTTACCTGACATGCCTTATCATAGTCACCTACCTTCTAACCCCCTTTATTAACTATTGGATAATGACTGGTTAGCTCTGGGGAACCTGGACATGAGTCACTGAAAGAATACAAAACTTTGGATCTAGAGTCCAGGAGCTTATGCTCAAAGAATAATGAATGATCAAAAAAATGCACCCTACTAGAAAAAAAAATTCTCTAGGGTCTGGAGAACTCTATTGTTCCTGGTATGCCTTAAATGCTTCCAGGAGTTGGGCAACTCCATCCTCATCAATTTCCTTGAGGCCAGCCCGGTGGTACTTGGCTATCTCCATTTGTTCGCCTAGATCCGGGGTGTTTACTTTGAACTTGATGACCATCTTCATGGCATCATGGGCTCGGAGCATCATGTGGGATATGTGTGACATCTTTTCTCTATCAATTACTTACAGATATTGATATAGAGACTCCATTAGCTCACCAAATTTCCCTACAACATATTCCTCCAAAGTGCATGTTTCAGTACTGAAGGGATCGGCTCCCGAAACCCTTGTAACAAATGCCTTGTATAAATTTAAAGTATATTCAACCTCCAAAAATTTATCCCTCAGGGCCCGTACCAGTTGCTTTCTTATCTCCAATTTGAGATCAAGTCTGGAGTGTTGGACCCATATAAAGTCTAAGGACTCTTCCCCCAAGATTCAGGCCTCAGTCATGACTTCCTCCCCGAGACCCATGAGTTCTCCCAACTCACTCATCCATGCTTCGTATTGATCGGTCTCTCCCTCCCAGAGAGAAATGGTATTTTTGACTCAGTGCAAAATGTTATCTACTACATACAGGTCTGAGAGTGTTGCCACCAGGAAATTCCAGACATTTCCTACTTATTCAGCCACCCAGACATCGACTGCCTGCACCTTCTTTTTCATGTTTCTCAATGCATCGATGTCACCCTGTGGGAGCGGTGCTCCGGATGTAGAAGCTTCCAAAGGGATGGCAATTGTCAGTTGTGTTAGTTCTGTCAAAAGCCCGAGGAGATTTGCATTCTTTTCTTTTTCCTCCTTTAGTTTTTGGGCCTGTTTATCATAGCGGGCCTCAATTGCCCGACTATCTTCTTTTAGCAGGTCTAGTTTGCCCTACTTATCCCTCTTCCCCAAAGGCACCTCTGTAACAGTGTATTCTGTAGCACTCACTGTTTCTTCCTCTTTTTCTAGGGGAGGTGTCATGATGACTATGACTTTATCTCTGCCCAGACCAGTTCAAATGGAGTGGAGTGTCCGGGCCTTCTTTGGCTTGGGAGCACCTTGTGCCTATGTCATCATCTCAGGAAGGGAGAGATGGGATTTTGCCACTACTAGGGCCTTTCATTTCTTAGATTCTACCAACCATTGTGGTGGCAGGGGTGGCCTTGCTACTAAATCTTGATCATTGGTATCCCCTCTGGGGTTCTACTATTCACCCCCGACATTTAGAGTCTCATTAAACTCTTTTTCCTAGTCCCCAGAATTATCTGCACCATCCACCCTTGTGGCATCAACATTCCCTATTTTCATGCTCCCTTCCTTGGTAGCATCGGTATAATAAACATTAATATTTTTGGGGTTCTCCCCCTCCTACTACTGCTATTGTTGTTGTTCTTCTCCGGCATCATCCACCGGGACATCCTCCTTCATTGGCTTATCCTCTAGAGGTGGCGAAGGTGTCTGCACTGGATCTACTTGTAATATCATCAGGATCACCTAGTTGAATGTTGTACTACCCTTGATGGGAAGAGGCGTCTGGAGCATAGCAGCTGAGGTTACAGTTGTTCCCGTATGTCTGGTTCCCCCAGCCAAAGCCAATTGCTCATTTTGTGCTTGCCTCTTCTCTATTTTGGTCTCTAAGACCAGGATTTCCTGGACATCTGGGATGTCTGCCTATTCCAATTCATTTTCCTCTTCTGCTCGGACCTCCTACTCTGCGGCAACTTCCTTCTCTAGGATCTCCCCATCAATAGGGGTTCTTTCCTCTTCTTGGGCGGCTATCTCCTCTACTGCCTTCCCAGTATCCCCTTGTAAATTCACAAGTTTGTATGTCCCAAATATATCATTGAAGTCATTGTGTAGAGAGGAGTTCTCTGAGGGATTCTCTAGCTGGTTTTCCAGCTTAGGGGAGTCTAAGGAGATTACCTGAACATCTAGGATGTTAGGCATCCCAAGGTCTACCTCTACCCTTGGTTGAGGAAAATTTTTCTTTTTCTTCCTCCTTGTCACCAATGGGGGTCCAACATCAAAAATAGTTGCACGTTCCTCTTCCATTCCTGTCCCTGCTACCCAGACCATTAGTTCTGCAAGTGAAGGGGAGCTAGAAAGGAGGGTAGGTTCCACTGTAATAGCCAGGATGTCAAACCGGGTTCTTATAGGTTCCTTCATCTGGTGAGATGTTGTTAGTTGAAACTACAATTTTTCCATGATGGGAACTATGGATGGGACCTGGGGTGGGGTCCCAACTTTTCTCTTTCCTCTATCTTCGCCCTACGTAGAGGTTCTAGCCCCAGAAGTTGATCCCTGCAAAGATGGGCCAACTCTTTGTGTACTTTTTGGACACACCGTCTAGAAGTATGCATGGTTGCATTCAATTACATTATGGGTGATGTCTTCAATTGCCAAGCCTTCTGAGGTATCCCATTCCACCAGAGGGAGAGCCATTTTATCTACTCCATGTGCCTTGTATTGTGGTTCTTCTGTGGATGCAGTATCCAAAAAAGTCCTAGGGAAAGTTTCGAAGCTTGAGGCGCTTCATCATGCCTTGCATCATCCAGACACAATGTCAATTTTGGACTTCAAAATCATCCTGGAAGTCTTCCCAGAAATCTTCCAAGTGAAGCTCGTGAGGGTTTGCTACCCGGGGAAGTGTCGTTGCTATCTTATCCAGCAGATCAAAATTCTTCCGCTCTAAGTAGAATTCTGCCAGCCCTAAAAACTTAAGTTCACCATCGACCTCCTTTGCCGTTGTGAGGTTGCAAGTGTATTTCCTACAGGTTATTGGGAATAGAATTTTAGTGGACTTCTTCAATGCTAAGAAGGCATGTAGCTCCAAGATTTGTCAGTAGTATTCTAAAATCATATCTTATCCCCACAATGTTTGGGTAATAGGTAGGGTTTTTCAAAGAAGCTGGTCACCCGAATGTAAGTGTGTTGCTGGAATTGAATGTAGTAATGGCCATAAGTATTGACCAGATTCATTACCTCCTTTTAAATCTAGTATCTAGCATCCTGAGTGGGTGTAAGAATATTGTAGTAAATGAAAGCATCATTTACTTTGCAAAAGTTGGGAAAACTGGCCTCCCATTGGATTTGTGGGAAATAATCCCACGGAGCATTCTGGCCTTTTCCGGTCCTAAGATCGCCAACTGTGAGTAATCCCCTAGTGATGGGGCATCACTGCGCTAGTTCCCATAAGACATAAGAAGTCATGTAAAATTTAAGGGACCGGGTGACGCTGACGAGCTGGGCGTCCACGTGATTGGCAATGATTGTTACCCAATCAAAAGTCTGACAGCCGGAGGAGATGCCAAACAAGAAGTAATACATCCATGCCAAGAATTCCTGGGCATGGGGCTCTCCAAAGACTCTGCATAGTGTGATGATCCCCATTTGTATACTCTCTTTGAATTCTACCTATGGGATCTCTAACTTCAAATTTTTGAAATCCTTTCTGGGAGTCTTGAGCCAGTTGGTGTTGAGGTATTGTCGGGCCGCTTGAGGGAGCTTCTCAAATTCATTCAGTGCCAGGGTCTGGGTGATAATTGTAGTGTTGGAAAACTAGGGGATCCCTAGCCCCAAAGAGAATATTGTAGTGTCTAGAGACACCATGGGCATTGGATAACCCGACAACATAGGAGCAGCAAGCATGACAGCCTGGACAGCTATGTTGTAGTGTTCTACCAATGTGAGGATGAGCTCTAGAGCCTGCACTAAGCAGGGGAAACAGGCAGTCTTAAGGATTCTAGAGACAACCACATTGAGTGCCATCAGATCTCCAACCTTGCACTATATGAACATTATTTTAACCAGGGCCTGCATTTCTGCCCATGACCAATTGGAGCTTGGAATCGACCTTTGATCCCAGAATAACTTCTCCCTTTAGACATTTCATTGACAGTGGGAGTTTTTATAAGGCCTTCTCAGCCTTTGTCTTTACAGCTGCCCTGGTCGAAGTAGTAGTGGGGAGATCTGCGTTCCTGGGTGGAGAAGATGTTGATGCTTCAGACATGATTGAGGAGTGACTTTCGACAATTGTAAGGCCGGACAACCGTTAGTATAGACAATATAATAAAAGTACAGATTCCAGAGATTTCACCACCACCTCACATCTATCCTGAAAATGGTGTTACTTTGCATCAAACCCCAAAAATATATATATAATGAAATGACTTAGGAATTTAATCTATGCTCAGGCTTCTGGGGATTCTAGCTCATGCGATGAAAGGAAATGAAGATGAAAGGGAAACTTGGGACCCGGAGTCTAGAAATCTAACTGTTATTGACATGACTGGAAATTAGCTGTACTAGGTTGACCTGGGAGTGTCACATGGTCATGAAATAAAGGGATTAATGGCATTAACATCAATAGTTATTCTATGTGAGAGCATGAATGCCACTTGGGCCAGTTTTGAATGCTCGCGTGTGGGAGAATTAACCTGCCATTAAAGCTGAGTTGACGGAGGAGAGAGAAAATTGTCATGGCTTGAACAGGCAAGGTGTCAAATTCAAACCAAGCAGACATCATGCAGGCGATCTCAAAATTTGGGGTTTTGATGTGTGGAGCACGACGAGCTTGCCACCAAACAGGAAGGATATACAGGAATGTACAAAACTACATAGAGGGTCAAAGCACACCGAGGGCCGAAGCACCACTTGCAAGCTGACCCAAAAAAAACCTATACACAGCCATTTATAGATAACTGACAACCTTTACAGGGTATATACAAGCATTTTCACTAATTTACAAATACACAGTGGGTGGACGACCCTCTAGCAGAGTCGTCCCACCAACGGGAGGCGACAACAAGACCAGAATGAAAAACTAGAAACAAAAACAAAATGCAACAAGAACCAAGAAAAACCAGAAAGCACGAGGGAGGAACTAGGAAGACCTACTTTAAAACATGAAGAATGCAGGAGAATGAGCACAGGAGGCATTCTACAACTGACCAACCTCAAATGACCATGAACATGCAACTAATAATCACCATTTTAAGCATTGTTAAGCACCGAGAGCAATTCACACTTAATCATTGTTTAATTGCCTTGAATCACTCTGGGTAATTTGTTCATGGTAAATGTAATAATGACTAGTGAAACCTATTTATACCCTTAGGGTAAAAACAAATCCCACTCTTTCCTTCCGCAAATCCTGAAGAAAGGCAAACCTTTGGACTCTGGGCCCGGGGATTCCATGCAACTGCACCCTTTAGCAAAAGAGGAAATGGTGACAGAGAATCCTAGAGTCCAGAATCCATCTGGAACAAAGAAAACAAACACTCTGGGACTGGGCACCAAAGCAAGGAAAACCAAAAGAAGGCACAACACCGGTGCCATGGAGGCAAAGGCAGGAGAAAACAAAAGGAAAAGAGAACAAGGCAAAAAGAGAAAAGGGGGAACCCAACATTTTGCCTACAAAATGTAGGGACAGGTATGCAAGGCATAACATGTTGGAATCCTCTTTTCCATAGTCAAATCATTGCCTGGGGATTCATATTGGCACTTTTGTTGCCAACTCCTTCAGAACCTACACCGACCTAGAAACCATCCTTACCTCCACACTTTCTAGTGTCAAGATCGACAACAAAGGCTACAGGGAATACAAACTATCATATGCATTTGCAGTTGGAGCCCTACCTATGGACTCAAACACTCGTGGATGGCCATCTCAACAACTAACATCAAAGAAAAATAAACCGCAACCAACATGATAGGCTCATTAATATCACATGGAATCTTGAACAGTCAAGAAATGGAGCCTAACATCAATGAATGTTTATATTGGGATCCTCAAGCCCCTGATGAAAATCTCCTTGGTTACTTTAAGGATAAATACCCACACTCCCACAAGCTAGCAACAGAATGATGGAACTACCAAGAAGGCAGTTTAGGCCATGAAGAGGGTGGTATGAAGGCTCCCATTGAGCCTCCCCTCTTACCAAGAAGTCAAGGATTGGTCTTTGCCCTAGACACAACTGGGAGCACCAATTCAAATATATGTATGTACTATAATCCCCTAGGTGAAATTGTTGAAATTGAAGACATCCCTGAAGTGGAATTTAAGAGATCCTACGATGATATCTTTGATGATGAAACCTTCCTGGGAAATTTTGTCCTTCACTAACTCTCCATAAACTTCATTGACCTTCCACTCATTCATCCTGACCTCATTATATTCTAGGACCAACCAAGCATCATACATGTCGATGAGTTCCAAAGTGAGGACGCACTCCTAAAATTCATGGGGGCAACAGAACAGCAGCAAGACTGGGGGCAGAACTCTGCGCATGTCTATAAATTTGACCCAAAGGTGTATTTTGGGGAAGAGGAAGTCTTTAGCCACAAAAATAAAAACAAAAATTAAAAATAAAAGCATGGGTCTCCTAGTGAAAACCCCTCTGGGGCACTATCTAACTTCAAAAAAGTAAAAATAAAGGGTGTATCCCCTAGTGAAAACCTCTCCGAGGTGCTAGGGGATGAAGACTTTCCTCTTCCCCTTAGACATGATTAAAAACTAGAGCAGTCATCCATTTTGATCGAAGAAACTGTTACCCTATTTTTCATCATGCCAAAATAATAAACAAATATTAAGGGCGCATTTAGGTGCTTTCATTTAACAGTGTCTTTCAGGTGATGTGGATCAACATATTGTTATTGCATTCAATATCAAATTTTAATTGTACTCTAGGTATTGATCACATGTCAAAAGAGCCAAATTCATAAATTGATCATTACGTGGTGCATTCATACTGAATGTAATTTTACAAAAAGTTCTTTCATTCTTCATACTTCAAATATTATCTCATATTTCAATAAACAGAGTACAATAGTCAGAATAGAAAGAAGAGATAGGGGTATGAGTGAGTCCTCTGCATTTCCTTGAAGAGTCTGCATATCTGGAGCTGGTTTTCGTGTCCAGTCCTAGTCCTCCAGGTCTCCATCTGAGTCTGCATCTGTCTGATTTTAAGACTTTAGGGGTTGTCCTGCATCATAGTTAAAAGATTGTTAGATCCGGCTGGATCTAAGCAATGCAAAAGAACAAGAACATCATACAAACAATCAATTCTTTCATGGCTGCATATACTTCTGATATTCA
>MU227909.1:1553522-1568100 GCA_018584345.1 Thuja plicata
TTTAGTGAAGATATCATTCCTAGGTGCTTTGAAGGCCATTTTTGTAATCATCTTGTCAGATTTTTTGAAGAAATGAACCAGATTCTTTGACTCCCATTTTGTGTACTTGTTTTTTCAATATCGAATCTTGTTTCATCTTTTCTAGCAAGTGTTAAATTGGTTATTGTCTGAAGGAAGTGAATGAAATTATGTTCCTTCTCAAGGAAATTAGCTGCCCCTAGGCCTTATAAGAGATATGTATGTTGTTAATTATCCAATTTGTTTGTGGTACAACCCTGATAGCATGAGTTTCTTAACCTATATGTTGAACAGAGAATCAGATTGTTAAAGTATTCATTTATGAGTCAGGATTGAAATTTATCTTTTTGAGAAGTCTGAATTATTCATTGGTGTATCACCCCATTTTCCCTTTTAGTTTTAATCCTTTTTCCCTTTTCCCAATTCAGTTTTCAATCAGGAAAGTGATATACCATATTTTATAGGAACCGGCCTAGAATCCGGAGATTCCTCTTCACTCATAGCCTACCCACAGCTAGGAGAGGTTTCCATGGTTAGGATGGAACTGTCATGTAGCCCTAATGCCTGAGTTAGGGTGACAATTCTAAGCCTAAACAGAAACAAAGCGCATGAATTTGGGAATAGAGGAGTCTCCAAGGATCACATACATTGCAACATCATTATCAGAGGTAGAAGTGCTAGCTCTCACTACACTCCTCTTGGAAGCTACATGTAACTTTTTATGGTCTTATGCTCACATGCCTAGGTTGGATCCTAACCTAGTCATGCACCATCTTGCTGTAGATCCAAATGTCAAACCAGTTAAAAAAAAAATTCGCAAGATGCATCCTAAAGTGGCCCTAATATTCAAAGAAAAATTGGAGAAACTCCTAGAGGCTAAAACCATACATGTCATTGACTACTTAGAATGGATTTCCAACATGATGCATGTTTCAAAGCCAACTTGAGAGATTAGAATATGCATAGACTTTCAGGATCTCAACAAGGCATGCCCTAAAGATGATTTTCCCTTGCCAAACATTGATATGATCATCTATCTCACAGCTAGACATGAGATGTTGTCACTCATGGATAGTTTCTCATGACATAATCAAATAAGCACTCCATAAGAAGATCAACACAAGACAACATTCACAACCCCCTAGGGTACCTTCTATTACAACATGATGCCTTTTTTGTCTAAAGAACGCAGAGCCCACATATCAAAGAGTCATGACTGTTATCTTCCATGACATGATTCACAAGATCCTTGAGGATTGCGTGGATGACATCCTGGAAAAATAAATAACAAGGGAAGATCACCGAGATGTGTTGGAGTGTGTATTTGACCTCCTTCAACATTAAAACTTAAAGCTCAACCCAAATAATTATGGTTTTGGGGTTACATCTAGAAAACTCTTGTGTTTCATAGTATCAAGACGAAGCATAGAAATTGATCTAAAGAAAGTCAAACCCATAATGGAAATGCCTTTGTTAAGAACATTTATGTAGTTGCACAGCCTAAGAGGGAAGTTGCAATCCATCTGTCATTTCATCTCACAACTTGCAGATAAATGTCAACCTTTCACCAATCTATTACACAAGGACATAAATTTTAAATGGGACCCCCTGTGTCAGAAAAGTTTTGAAAAAATAAAAGGATACCTATAAAAACCGCCTATTCTAGTACCACCAACTCCAAGAAGTCCATTCATCTTATACCTCTACAACTATCATGGCACTAGGGGCACTTCTTGCTCAACTTGACGATAATAGAAAGGAATGAGCCATATACTACATTAGTCGCAGGCTTGTGGTCTATGAGCTTAATTATTCACCTATGGAAAAAGCATGCTTGGTAGTGGTTTTTGCCACTCAAAAAATCTGGCATTATATGCTTAGTCACACCATCAAGCTCATATCCAAAGTAGATCCTCTCAAGTATCTACTATCCAAAACTACTCTCACGGGCTGAAGGGCTAAATGGGTAATGCTCATAAGTGAATTTGGCATCCATTATGTGGATAGAAAGGAAATCAAAGGACAATTAATTGTGAATCAGTTGGCCAAGGCACCATTGGTAGATGTGTACCCCTTAGTTATGGAATTCCTCGATGAGTGCCTATGCATGGTCAAAGAACAACATTTGTGGAAGCTTTATTTTGATGGATACTATACGTCTCATGGAGCAGGGGCAAGAATCCTCTTTTTCACCCCTCAAGGTGATTATATTCCTAAATCATTCAAGGTTGAATTCCCCTACACCATCAACATCGCACAATATGAGGCACTCATCTCCGAGCTAATAATGGCTATTCAATGGAACATCACAGAACTACAAGTATTGAGAGATTCACAACTCATCATAAAGAAAGTCCTAGATGAGTTCCATACAAAGGACGATAATTTTCTACCTTACAAAGAACTAGGGGACAAAATGAAAGAGTGCCTCCTAAATTTACAGATCACACATGTCCCTAGATTATAGAACAAAGCATCAAATATGATGGCTACCATTGGATCCCTTCTTGAAATTCCTCGGGATGCAACGCAATATGAATTCTTAGATGAGCAGCTCCATGCACCCGCTTACGAGAACGTTGATTCTAAAATTGTATGTGTCTTGGTTGGTCCTCAGTCCCCATGGTACCACAACATCAACGTCTATCTAAAAAATGGTATCATATTCCTCCACCTCACAAATAACCAATACCAAAACCTCATTTGCAGAGCATCCTGCTACACTCTTGTATCTAATACCCTATATCATCAGGGATATCATAATGTCCTCTCTAGGTATTTAGACTCAAATGAAGCCTCCCTGAAATCACAGGAAGCACACATTGGAATTTGTGGTTTCCACATGAGTGGCATGGTCCTAGCCAATAAAATTCTCAAAGCAAGATACTATTGGCCCATGATGGAACATGATGCTTATGAGTTTGTAAATAAATTCCTACCCTATCAACAACATGCCAATCTGATTCATGCTCTGATGCAAGATCTACACATTATCGCGCCTTCATGGCCATTCTCATGTTGGGGCTTTGACCTCGTTGGTAAGATCACCCCTTATCTTTAGAAGGGCACAAATACATCATCATGGCTACCGAGTACTTCACCAAATGGGTGGAAAAAATCTCACTCACCCTCACAATAGGAGTCCAAATATTCAAATTCATCCTCTACCACATCATTTTTTGCTTCAGCGTTCCCTCCACCATATTCATAGATCATGACACACCTTTTCAGAATCAACACATAACAGATATGTGTGACCAATTCTACATCCACCATCACTTTTCCAGTCTGTATTTCCCACAAGGAAATGACCAAGCTGAGGCAACTAATAAAACCCTCCTAAAGATCCTCAAAAAAGTTGTCAATGACATTAGCTATGATTGGCACCTCTAAATCAATCATGCCCTCTAGGCATACCGTACCTTTTATCATACTCCTACAGGCATCACCCCTTACTTGCTTGTGTATGGTGCAAAATTTATTTTTAACAATCAAGGTCAAACTTTCATGTTTGTGCATTTTACTAAAGAACTTGATCACTGATGAAGACTATCACATGGCACAACTCACACAACTCAAACTATTGGATGAGAAGAGACAATGAGCCTATGATTTCTTCATTGTCTACCAAAACAAGATTAAGAGAAGCTATAACAAGAAAATACACCCACAACAATTCTAGGTGGTGGATTTAGTCCTCAAGGAAAATCAAAAGGTATAAGCAGACAGAGAAAAGAAGGGAAAAATTGAGGTCACTTGATTGGGCCCATATGTTGTCACAGCAAACTTCAGGTCAGGGGCATATCAGTTATGTACATCAGAAGGAGAACCTTTGAATGATCCCATCAACATCATTCACCTCAAGTGATTCTATGCCTATTCCATGCAGTGTAACCCAATTGTCTAAAAAAATCCATAAAAAGTATAAAAAGTCCTAAAAAAATCATTGTCTTGGTGAAAACCTGGTCAAACAGGCGCCTTGATGATAACATTTTTTTTTTTAAAAAATAAGAAAAATATTTAAAAAAAGTAAAGAGAAATAAATCATCCAATGGTGAAAACTTGGCAATCAGGCACCTTGGGCAAGTAAGTGTGGCAAAAACCTAGCAAATAGGCATCACACATAGTAGATTGTATCATTATCTACCAAACTCTCATCTCAATTCATCTCATCCAACACATCCATCCATTTCCCAATCCATATTATAGAACCCATATTCTGTGGGTGTTCTATTATCATACGCACCAATTACAGAATCAACCCCCATCCCAATCCCTAAGCTTTTGCACATATGTTTTGTATATATAACTACTTGTTACAGTCTCGTCAGTTGAACATTCATGTCATATCCCACTATCCTGAGCTTCCCTATGCCTAATCCATGTGTGCTTCATCCAAATCCATCTTTCTCCCCTTTTGTGGCTTGTTGAATGAGTTCCTCAGTCAAGGTGACATACACAAAAAAATCAAATCTCCATCCACCTAGGGTCATGTGCATTGCATTAGGTTATCTCATCTATTTGAGTGCATTAGTTCATTATAGGTTCATTAGGCATTAAGATCTTTCTTAGTATTGATTCATCTCACTCCATCATTCTAGCTCTTTAATTACATTAACCCGTATCATTAGTTCACTAAGCCATTTAATGTGCATCATTAAATTATTTTACATTTTCATTATCACTAGACCATTTTATTTCATTAGTTCATTAAGCCATTTAATGTACATCATTAATTCATTTTGTATATTAGCACATTTCATTAGGTTATTAAGTCATTAAATCCACATCATTAATGCATCTCATTAAATCATTTCATTAAGTACATCTCAAGTTGCATTTTAGTTCATTAATTATCCATCCTCATTACATACATTTGCATCACAAACATATCATATATATACATTGTATATACTAATATACAAAAGCATAAAAATCTATTTGCATGTCATGCATCCACCATAACATCACATCCTACCTTAAAATGCATCACTACTAACATCACACCTTGCATCATAAGAGTTAGTATCCATATATACATATAAAAAAGGACATCATAAATGCATCACATATAGAAACCATCATAAGATATCAAAATGCATAAGTCCATCGCATGTCATATAAGTCAAATTCCATCATCACATATAAAATGTCTAGAGTACATATAAGTTCATCATCATAAATAAATCAAAATTCACCTACATGTTGTAATGCTTATACATCTCATCAAAATTGCAAAAATGTGTGTCATCATGGTTGGGTGTCTCATGAGGTCAGCTGTGAAGGTCCCCCGTCTCCCCCATCTTGTCTACCTGAGTGGGGAGGCATCCCTATTGACCCATGTGATGCCATGCTAGTACTTTGTGACTGTGACCACTCTATATATGCAAGTTGTCATCGGTCCTTGGGAACTACATCAAAATATAGGGTCATGTAGTAGGCTGCCTCTCTACCTCTCCTAGACGCATCCCTATGAGTAGAAAAATCCTCAACCATCACCTTCCTTGCCCCACCTATCGTGGCTACCTGTTTAGTTGTCTCTCTCCCCCTGTATATGTCAGTATGCCTACGTGCCTTATCACGTTGAATTGTCAAAGTTTCCACCTTCTTAGTCAAACTCTTAATCTACTTGGTCAAGGTCACCATCTGCCCAGTCAAAGTATCCACCTCTCTCCTCAGCGTCACTATATCCTATGGTGTTTCCTCTTCCATGATAAAATCTCTTGAGTCTACCCTCATCTGAAGTGTATCTAGTGCAACCTGGCTACTATCAACCCTCAGCCTCTTAGCCTCCATCAACCCCTGTACCCTACCTACCTTAGTATGCAGATTGTCCCACTCGGCCTATGTAGTAGTGTGATCCTAGCTCTCTGTCTCCAGAAGCACCCTAACCCTTCGTAGCTCGGCCTTGAGTGTATCATATGGAACTTGTGTTGGCCCTCCTACTAATGCCACATGTGGTACATATACTATGGGTACCTTTACGTGTGGTCCTTATGGTGGTGGTCTTGGTGGGGGTTGTACTTGTCCTTGTACTACCTTTGATGGTGGTACATATCCCTATACTACCTATGATGGTGGTACATGTCCCTGTCCCTGTCCTTGTGGGTCCTCAACCTATACGTCTGTCATGGCATGTACTCTCCTCACCTATTTTGATGGGGCTCTCCTCCATCACCCCTATTGATGATGACTTTGGGGAATCTCCCACTGTGATGTCATCATCTATGTCTATATCACCTGAAGATTTCTCATGAGTAGAAACATGCATAGGATTTGTCAATCTGATAGGTATGTGGGCGGCTCACCATGTTGCATACTCTACAGTCATCCCTAAATCTGCTATATTAGGCTTCCTAACCCAATCCACTCATGTCAATGTCTATCAAGTGGTCCTCACAGTCAGGGAATCTATGTATCTCCCTCATACCCCCACCTCCCTGGTCATGTGAGGATGAAGATCATCCTCTGCCACCACACCCTGCTGCAGCCCAAACTATCTCATCACCAAGAGGGTATGTACCTCTTAATCTAATGGATCATCTACCCTAATAAGAAGCAATATGTTTTCACATAGGAGAGGTATAAAAATTCCTCTTTGTCATCTTCTACTCTTTTCTACCAGTCGATCATGCCCCATGGCTCACACACTCTGAAGGGAGTCCAACAGAAAACCTAGATCTCGTCGATCATCCTCCTCAAATATATCATCTTCTCTACTAAGGTATAGGGAAGAGGTAACCTATAGTCATGGGCATATAGCTCTCCTAGTTGGCGTGCCTCTCAAAGATGTAGTGGTCAAAGAACAACAATGTGATCCTAGGATCATACCAGTAACAATGTGAAACTTATCCCCATGTTGCACACCCCACAGTACCCACACATGTGTAGTTCATGATATATATACCTGAGCATGATGTATCCCCAGCAGTAGACAATCCCTAACTCTAGCATCTCTGGCAGAACCCGAGCCCATCCCATCCCAAAACCATGTCCTGACATATCAGCAAGCATCGTCCCACCAATCAAATTTGCCAAAAATAGTGCAACCCTCCTCAGCCTCCTATCCACCATCGGCTACCATGGCATCTAGGTGTGATCTCATTGTATCCTCCTCATGGGCCTTCTAAAGGTGAGCTACATATAATTCTTGCAATCCTCCACCTTGTATTGTGGTATAGGTCTCCTAATCAAAACCCTTAATATGTGCCACACATTTAACAAGGTAATGGTTGCCTCTCTAGTAGTCAAGTGAAATGTGGTGGTTTCATTATGTCACCTCTCCACTAGATTTTTCATCATCCCATTATGTTCCCTTAGTTGAGGCCATCGATGCACATAATCTAAGTGAACTATGGACACCAACCCCCACTCCACCTCTGTCAGCTGGTCCCCAACTCCATTGTAGGAGGTTAATGCTCCCTCAATCTGAGCGATGTAAATTGCTCCTACAACCATGCAAAAATGTTGTCATCCCTCATTATTCTACCCAAAAAAATCCCTAACTAGGGCATCATACCCCTATGCCTTTCACCGACCCCCGGGCGCAAGTCAATTATCCTTGTGTCCCTATTCCCTTGGCGTCTACCCATTTTGGCATCGATGTTGGTTTGGGCGGAGACGTTGATTCCTTCTTCAGGGTCTCCACCTTGCCTAGCCCCAACCCATGTCTTTGGAGACACAAATCCAAGACCCATGTATCTGGAGATGCAGATCCAAGAACCGTGTCTTCGGAGACGCGAATCCAAGACCCGGTCTTTGGGGACATGGATCTAGTACCCATGTCTGTGCAGACATTGTTCTGGGGATCACCATCTTTGTAGACATCAATTCAAGAATCGACGTCTCTGGTTTGCAATAAATTTTACCCCATTAATGACCCACCTACCCCACCCAAAATACATTAAATAACTCAAAAATATTAAATGCTAGGCTAGGGTGTCGAGACATACCGCCTCTAGGTCATCCACAGATCCTAATGCGCTCCCCAAGCTACCTCCTAAGCCTCTCCTAAACCATCTTTTCACTTAGAGCTTCACTTTTCTTCTCGTTTAAGGTTTTAAATGACCTTCCCATCCCCCTAACCCTTACTTATAGCCCCGTTCTCTTGCTATTTTCTCCCACTGCACCTGCAGCTCTTCCAATTCCTAATATTTGATCCTTTCTATGTATATTGTTGTAATAAATGTCTCCTGCACCTCCTCCTATACCGCAAAATTTTATTAAATCCACAAAAAATTCAAAAACCCAAAAACACCATAAAATCCTCAAAAATGATCCCCTCCCAAATTCGCCAGTTGCTCCATATCCCCTTCTTCCCTTCATATTTCCCTCTACACAATGATATGTTTTTCACCCTCCAACTCCATCCTCCCTAGTCCTACCAACTCACGTTTCACGTCATCCCACCCCATCACCACTCGCCTCTGCTCCTTATCTCGCTTACACTATGCTTAACCCCATCACACTGTATTTTACCTGGACACATTGACTACAAAAATTTTTAACCAAATCAATTCATAGATCAACCTTCCTTGCTCCCTTTTCTATCCACAGCTATTGCCAGCGAATACTCACTTTGACACCTCAATCCAATCTTGTCTCATTAGGGTGCATCCTCCCTGTGTCAGCTTGTTAAATCCTTCATCACACAATCTCGTTCATGGCAAGAACTTTGGACTAAATGATTGCTTGGTCATGAGGCATTTTTGTTGATTTTATCTTTTTGTGTCAATCAAAACCTACTCATCACTGCATGGATCTCCATTATCCTGACATGTCATGAATGGTGTCTATTGGTACATGTGTAATTTGTAGTATGATCTATTTGTTGGTGTTTTAGTTCATCTTTATAGACTAACAATGCCTTGGGTGTACTCGATCTCCCTATGAGTGTCATTGCATTAGTTTCTTCATCTCCACGTGCTCTACATCTATGTTCCTAAATCTACTTACTCTGTTTAAGCATCTAGTCCATGCAACGGGAACCATTTCATCTGTGTTTTCTAACACTTGATGTATACCTCCTTTTGCTATATCAAACTAGGGTGTGCTCTCCAACATTTATTATAATTTAATCCCCAAGTCTTGTTAGTTGTATTTAGCTTCATGATTGCATTTTTCTCTTTGGAAAGGCTCCTATTTATTCTCCCCCTCTATTTATTTCACCTCTCTCCTTTCTTTCTTCTCCTCCTATTTACATTCTTTTCAAGAAAATTACGCAATGCTTTGCTTGTTGCATTCTTTTCTTGAGGGGGCACAACCTCACACCGTCGTCACTTTGGCACAACTCCTAGAAACCCAACTTCTTCTGGGGAAACTTATTTTCTTATCTTTGACACAATGCCACTTCTAGCGTCGCATCAAAGAAGGAAAAAATGTAGACGTCCAAAATATTAATTAAATTGATATTTCCTATTTATTCATCTAACTATTTAAATTAATCAATTAAATAGTTCCCCTTCCAAGTATTTAAATACAATCTAAATACTATCCTAATGTATTCAATTCAATACATTTTTCTCAAAATTTCCATTTTAATAAATTCATATTTATTAAAAATCCCTCACACTCTTAATTCATCTAAAGCATGGTTAATTCAAATCTAATTTGAACACTAATCTAAACCTAACCTAGAAAACTACTAATCCAATCTAAAAGCCTACCCTAATCCTACTTATCCCACTTGCTAAACCTACTTTTTCACTTAATCGCCTACTAATCCTACTTAAAAGATGATTCCTAACTTTTTTAGTCATAATAGAATGCTCACACATGTGTGAGCAACTCATCCCAAGAGAGCCACTGAACTCTCTTAAATGCAACCTCCTTCTTGTCCCCCGCACATTTCCCTAAGGTTGCTCACACATGTGTGAGCAACCTTGAGCCTCACAAAGCATTAAACGCTAAAAAATACCTCTCTTCTAAGCTCGTGTGTCCCTTATGTGGCTCATATATGGATGCCACATAGGTTCCACCTCATACAATCCCTTCTCTTCCCTCCAGAAATCTTAAAATAGAGGGCCTTTCTCCTTGCATTTCATCTCTCAATTGTGCATTTTTATCATGTTAGAATAGCTCTATAAATTCATAGTATTTTTATGCTTTCAATCTTAGTTCTTGTTTAATGCACTTAGCTATTACATGTTAGGATAATTTGGTGATGAATCAAGTTTTTTTCTTGCATTTCATATCATGGTAGTTTAATCTTCATTATAGGAAGCTTTGAGACTAGTTTCCTCATACTAGTGCTTGAATCCATCCTCATCCATTAACTCTTGCACTTTAGTCTTTCATCTACAATCAAGCAAGCTTTTTTACTTGGGGATTAGCTAGTTGTGTTTTGAGAGAGCACATCCACAATCCTTCTCTTGAAAAAATCTAATAAGTCTTTAATAGGGTTCAACTTATTGTATCTCAATCTTATGTTTTGAGTGTTTCTCTTGTTGTTTCATGCTTATTCATGTTTTAGATATTTATATGTGCTAACCCACTAACGTTTGCATGTTTGAGCTTGATCCCAACAGATTAAAGATTTACTCATACACACCAAGATTCACTTCAACTGTATCTTTGATAAAAATGGAAAACTTTTCTTGTGGTAGAGACATGAATGGCAAGTCAACTTATCCCTCTTCTAATTCCTCAAAAAAAATTTCACTATAAGACACATCCTCTTTTGTGCTTTAGGGAGAAATGCAATCATGTTGTATTTTTTTTTGTCACTCGGGGATGCTGCTATAAAGGTGATCATAGGCTGTTCAATTGTTTCAAGGTTCTTTTCAACTATATCTTCAATAAAAATAGAACACTTTTTTGGTGGTAGAGACATGAATGGAAAGTCAACTTCTCCCTCTTCTAATGCCTCACAAAGGTTTTCACTAGAAGACACGTCCTTATTTTATCTCTTTCTTTATTCGAAGGTGCCTCAAAAAGGTTATTGCTAGGGGAATTTTTTCTTGTCATTTTTATTTTTACTTTGTTTTTTTTTTAATTTTGCAAGTAAAAGAGTTGACTTGGCTATCAAAATAGGCTTGATTGTTGTAACGGATTTCAATTTCCTAGTCTTGGAGATCTCTTAGGCCAAAGAGGGCTAACACTGCATCATCCAAATCACATATATCCAAAGTCAGTGGTGAGTCTTGTTGGTCCCAATCAATGAGTTTAGGGTGTTTCAGTGGGAGGCTAAGAGATGAAAGGTAAACTTTAGTGATGGAAAGGACATGGTTGGTATCGATGAGCTCATTTTTATGTACTTAAAGGGAACTTCAAAGAATTCATCCTTAGGTTCTAAATCAGAAGAAACCTTACAGATATCGGTTAAGGGAACCTTTGTTTCTAGGTAGCCCAATCCTCTACTATGGGGGTAGCTGATTGATTTGATTAGCTATTTTATACCTTGTTCTTTTACACTAAGGCTTGTTCCACGATATCCTATACTGCCAACACTGGGAGTGGCCTTTACATATTTTCCCTTGCGTATATTTATAGGTTTGTCTTCTCCATATTTATAGACCCAAGATAGGATATATGATTCTATATGTTCATCACAAAGGGATCCCCAATGTTCAAAAGTGGTCTTCTTGCATTCTACAATGCCTTTATTTTTCTTAGGAAATAGTTTTGAAGGTCTATTGTGGGAATTTTTTGGTAGAGGGAGTTGGCCAATACAAAAAGCATTCTCAATATTGTATTCTCCCATGCCTTGTTTGGTGAACTTAACCTTCTTCTTAGATCTGAGATATTTTCTTTAGTGGCCTTCTCTTTTCCCTTAGGAGCTTCTGATGTAGAGGCCTCATTAGTTGATTTTTTTTCAATTTATTCAGTGGACGATTCGATGGGTTCCTCTTTAGCAATGGGTCTAAAAACTCATTCAGTGGAAAAAGTAGGTTTGCTTTCCTTCTAATTGTTTACAATATTAGAAGGGCTCAAGATCTCCAGGAATAGTGATCTCTTGACCTTGATGTGGAAACTTCAAGCATTGATGGAATGTGGAAGGTACACATGAAATAGTGTGTATCCATGGCCTTCCAAGGAGTATATTGTAGGGTAAGTCAAGATCCAAGACTTTACAAGTAGTTTCAATCAGTGCAAGACTCACTTGAAGAGGGAGTGTAATCAAACCCTTGGATTCTCTTTCTTTGTCATCACATGCCTTGATTGTTGTTATCTTTCTAGTATCTAGAAGGTCATCAAAGAGTCTCAGCTATCTTATCAATTTCAAGGTACAAAGATTCAAACCAGATTCACCATCTATAAGGACCATTTTTATTTTGTGATGATGGATAAGTTCTTTGATATGCAAGGGTTTGTTATGATGTAGATGAGGAACGCAAAAGTCCTTATCTGTGAACATAAGGTGTTGTTGCATGGATAAATTCCCAATCATGGCTTGAAAGAGTGATGCATTAAGGTTATGAGGGGTACATGACTCAAGAAGATATTTCTCAAATATCTTTTTATGTACAGGTGATGTGTGTAACAACTCAAGGATGAATATATGTGCGGTAGTCTTCCCAAGTTGTGAAAAAGGTCATATTGTGAAGCTGGTCTAGTGGAAGTGGATGGGGCGGCTGGTGGAGTGGCTACTTGAATAATAAATCTAGCTCTATGAGTGGTAGCATTACAATCTATACCCTTAATATTGAGGGTGTATACATGGTTTTCATATTCTTCAATGCACCTATATAAGGAATCAAAGCCAAAGATGTCATTTTCCTCAATATTTCCAAACAATGAGTTGAAACCCATGATATGATTAGTGAAATAGTCATGTGGCACAACCTTCAATGATGATGCATTGTTTTGATCATGCTTAGTAAAGGGATTATTATAGATTTTGAGTTGAGCATTTGATGATGATGGTGTTTGTCCCTCATCTTCAATCTGTGTTGTCAATAAGGTATTGGACAAACTTCTTTAGCTTCATACATTTATTGGTATCATGACCCTTGATGTGATGATATTCATAGTACTCATTGTCCTTTTACTAAGCAATTTTAGGTTGATTCTCTTTGTATGGTCTAGTGTTTCGAAACACCATCAAGTTTTGGTCGACAATCTTTCAGAAGATAACATTGAGAGGTTATGCAATAGAAGTGTATTGTCAACGTTGTCATGTTTTGGAATTGTTGTTTTTGTTGTTATTATTATTGTTGTTGCATGTAAACAAATATGACTAATCATGATTGATTGTTTTGTTTTGATTGTTGTTGCTGTGATGATTTTTTTTTTATTGTTATTGTTGCGATTATTGTGATTGTTTTGATTGCCTTGATTGGATGCTTGGAAATTTTGAATATGTTTGGCATCAGTCACTCCATCATTGAAAACTCCTTAATTTTTTGTCCAAAACTTAGGTTTTTCATCATTAGAAGGGGTATAATTTTTTATGGTACCCTTTTTCAAGAGTCCATCCTCAATGCTCTTCCCTTTATTAACCACAGACTCAAAAGTGTCAATTGAAGCCATTTTCATTTGGAATGACATCTCAGATACCAAGTTCCTAGTGAAGATGTCAATCAAGTGTTGTTTGGGTATTTTCCAAGGCATTATGTTTGCAATATGTCTCCATATTTGTAGGAAATTGGAAATTTTTTCTCCATTCCTTTGCTTGGTGTTGCACAAATCACTTAATTATGCCTGATGCTCGATGTTGTAAGAGTACTGCGCAACAAACTTCTCTACGAGATTAGAGAAGGTAGACATAGACCCATGGGGGGGCATGAACCATTCAAGAGTGGGGCCTCTGAGAATTCTAGAGAAAAGTCTCTTTAGATAATTCTCATTGTAAGAGACCTCTTGGGATGCAACATAAATTCCTTAAGGGCCCGTTTGTTTCGCAGAATTGAATGGGAATTGGCATTTTCGAATTCCCAAAATGTTCAATTCCCTGTTTGGTTCCAAAATTAAAAATTGGAATAGGGTTATGCGAATTCTGATTTTGGGTCATTTTGAGCATTCCACAATTCCTTCTCAGACCTGGAATTGAAAGTATTAATTTGGGAAGGAAAATTCATTCCCATTTTTGTTTCAATAATGTATATTATATTGCTATAAGGATGTGTGTGTGTGTGTGTGTGTGTGTGTGTGTGTGTGTGTCTATATATATATGTGTGTGTGTGTGTGTGTGTGTGTGTGTGTGTGTGTGTCTATATATANTGTGTGTGTGTGTGTGTGTGTGTGTGTGTGTGTGTGTGTGTGTGTGTGTGTGTGTGTGTGTGTGTGTGTGTGTGTGTGTGTGTGTGTGTGTGTGTGTGTGTGTGTGTACACACATGTATATATACACACATATGTGTGTATGTATGTATATATACATGTGTGTATGTATATATATACACATGTGTATATGTGTGTGTATGTATATATATACACAAATGTATGTATATATGTGTATACACACATGTGTGTATATGTGTATACATGTGTATATATATACATGTATGTGTGTGTGTATATATATGTGTGTGTGTATGTGTATATAGATACACACATTTGTATGTGTATATATATACATATGTGTGTGTGTGTATATATATATATATATGTGTGTGTGTGTGTG
>MU227909.1:1609069-1624196 GCA_018584345.1 Thuja plicata
ATGGTGTACTTGCATAGGCACTAACTAGGTCAATCTGAGGGCCTCCATTTCACACCTTTGCACTCCATGACTAGAGAGCTATGGATCGATATTTGAGGCCTCATTCTTGAGAAACCTTGGATGGAATAATTCATAGAAGTGTGTCAACATGTATGCACACATTTAGCTCTCGAGTTTCTGGTAGGACACTATTTTTACAAAGTTAAATGTTGCTCAATTTTTTCCAAATTTCTTTTAATCACAGGTAATTAACCTTGTTTCTGCATTTGCATCTACACAGGTTCACCATCATCTCTGCATATCATTGTCTTTGCCTAAATTTGGTCGTCTACACTTCTCTATTATCATATTATCAAGTATAAAGTTTTTTGGATTTTTCATTTAAATCATCATCTGCGCTCTGACAGTCGTCTGTGTGGCTTGACTGTTGTCTGTGCAGATTGTCCTCTATTCTTTGACAATCGTCTATGACTGTCAGCTATTGTATGCATATTTACTCTATTATTTGTGTAGATTTTTGTCTGTGACCTGAAATGATCGTTTGCGCTTTGTCTTAGAAAATTTTCTATTTCCAGTAGGATTTTGTGTTACTAATTTTATTGGGGTTTTGTAGCATTTTGGTCCTGAAGACAAATATCTGAAACTACTAACATTTTGTGTTGTAGGACATTGAAAGAAGACAAAAATCAAAATACTCCCTTGTATTTTTAGGTTGCCTAGGAGATACAAACAAAAATTGTGCTTTTCTTAATCTTTTTCTTAGGCATCTTAACAAAGGTCACTTGTAGTGTTTTATTAAGTGATAGGGGAGTATGCTTGTGTCTTTTATAAGACAATCAGAAACCTAGACTCATTTATTATTTCACTTAGAAAGTAACATTGGGAAAAAATAGTGTGTTTGACGTGTTTGAGAGAAAATGAAATTGGGTAGGAGAGTATGCTCTTTTCCCCTTTTGGGAAAATCAGAAATCTAGACCCCTCTCGTCGCCAATCCATGATTTTTAAATTGATCATTTAGTTGGGTCTGCCGGTCGAGGAAAAAATCTCCCAGGAATGACCCACGTCAGAATGAGGTGTAATCCCACCACTCCAACTCACGTTAAAAAAAATTACTTCTTGGGGTTAAAGCCTCGGAAGTCAGATAGTGTTTGAGCTTATACTCATCTTACGCCTAACACAAAGTAGGGTCGTGAGGTCTCAATCACATTTACGTGACTTCTTGTGCCAAGATGTGTTGTGGGGCTATACGCCTTAATCACGTTTGCATGGACACAAAGGACATATCTAAATGGAGACCCATATTAAGAAATATTAAATTAGAAGCCTACCCAATTCACCCCTGAAAGCTTGATAATGTTTGTGCAAGGAGGATAGTAACCTCCCCAAGATCACTTGAAAATTTGTGCCACCTTGAGCGTTTGGAGTCAGATAATATGAAATCATGACTAAAGCTATTTCATGCTTGGTGATGATCATATTATCAATATCTCTCGTGTGTGTGCCTACGTTTGCGGGCAGATATTTTCAAGCTAAGCCAAATTCTATAGGTAGGTTGTGCTTGAGTGTTTTCAAAACATTAGTAACATGAACAAACATGAACTTCACATCAGATAAATTTGTCACAATTTCTTGTATCCCTCAAGTTTTATTTGTCCCATGTTGGATTTTTTTTCAGACATATGACTGTTATTTTCTGGTTTAAATGATTGAAATTGGTTCTTGACATTGAACAATTGACCAAAAATTAGAATGGAAGACCCAGTCGATCAAATTTCATCAAAAAATGCTCTGAATTCTAAACAATCATCTCTGACCTAAAACTATCATCTCTGATTAAGAATTGTCATCTTTGTTTACAAACAGTCATCCCTGGCCTAGAACGGTCATCTCTGCAGATCATTATCTGCGTCTGAGAATAGTCATCTTCGCTTGAAAATAGTGAGCTACCAGGCTTTAAAAAGCATTCAAAATTTGATTCCTTAGAAACTCCTAAAGTCATTTATCATGAAACATTCATTTACCTAGTTGAAATCAATATTTCTCTCCGTGAGACATGGCCGATTCAGGAAAACATAAGAAATTTGAACTCCCAGTTCCCTGTGTCTATAGAGAGAAAAAAGAAGCTGATAGAAAAGCCAAGGAATATCAACATATCAACAAATATGTTTATCAAGAAATTAAAGATCGTGAGAAATTTGACACCATTATCTACAACAACAAGATCTCTTGTGTCATGGCCAAGAATTATGTGAATCACACCTTCATCTATTTTGAGAGATACGATTAAGCCTTATTCCAAATCAATTCCCCACTTCCTCATCATCATAATATCATCATTCCCTTCTTGGAGCAAACAAAATCAATCAATTCCATACTTTAATCAAATCAAATTCAATCTTTCACTCCATCATCATTAGGTTGAAAGATCCTAATCCAAGTGTTTCAGACCTTCATCTCTAGTAAACATAGTATTGCTTGTAGAACATCAGTCTGCCTTAAGCAATCAAATCCATTGATCTTGTCTTATTTTGCTTGGGATCACAAGTCAATCACCAAGTAAGAGAAGACAATATCTAAATCAATCCCTTATGTTTACATCATCATAAGGTTTTGTCTCGCCTAGGTTTTCATCCAAAAAACCTTCAAATCCAATCAATCAATCTTTATCAATTCAATCCAATCCATCTTGATTCAATCCAAATCAATCAAATCAAATCAAATCAAAGTCCAAATCATTTTCTCCTTAGATCAGCATCAATCAACATTCCAAACTTTATCCTTCATCCTTCGTTCTTCATCTTTCATCTTTTAGAGGGTACCATTGCATGGTAGTTACTCGATCTGAAGATAAAAACATGAGGTGCACACAACTAAACACCAATCATGATGATGAGAATATTTTTTCGCATCCCTTCTTTCAAGGGAAGGAATTACACACTAAAGTCATAACCAATTCCCCTAACGAGAATGAATTGGTCGATTAGGATGAAAGATCTACTCAAGTGAACAATTTCCTTAGTGATCCATATAATTTAGAGATGGTTGAAAAAGCAATTATTCAAAATGGTGGAGAGATTTTTATGAACCTTATCAAGAATGGGGTCACAGTACCCGTTGATTTTGATGAATCTCTCCTTGTCAGCAATGTCATAAAGGCTACGGTCATTGTAAACATAGTCTCAATCTCGAATGCAACATTATCACATGACAAAGGAAAGGCCACTTCCAGTGGGCCTTCTACATCAATCCCCGTATCCACTTCACAACAACATTTCAATTAACAGGGGAACAAATTCAACAAATCCTTAGTGTCTTTCCCAACATCACCTCGCATAACAACACTCATACTACAACAAACACCATTACCAGTGCTAGTGCTAGTGCTTTTAACATAGGAATACTTCCATCCCCTTATCTACACATCTAGTTTCATCATCACCATTCACATTCCCATCATATGTACTAAAGACATCTACTCAACAAACATCCTGAGCTTATCATTGTACACCTCCTACGGTTGGCATGACCTCAACAGGATTTTTAGCCTCACAATTGGGAGGTGGACAATCTTTCGAACCATAGTTCACACCTCATAATGCTCCTGATTTAGCCCAATAGGTCAATGAGCTCAAAAGTCTTGTGCACAACTTACAAAATGGAGGAAAGAAGGAATTCTCTTGATTTAGCCCAACAAATTAATGAGCTCAAAAGTCCTAAAGAAATCCAAAAACAACGGAAAAGGTCTTAAAAAAATCCTAAAAAGCTAAAAAATGGTTGTCTTGGTGAAAACCTGGCAAACAGGCGCTTGCACAACATAAAAAAATCAAATATATCAAAAATACAAAAAAAAAATTGAAAAACAAAAAAATTGTGCCTTGGTGAAAACCTGGTAAATATGCGCCTTGGTAGAAAAAAAAAGTAATTCTACAAGTGGTGAAAACTTGGTAAACGAGTTCCATTTGTCAGCTAGTTTCTCTGTCTATCAATGCTTTGTTATCTCTGCAGCATGCACTCCATATCCTTCTAGCTCGCAAAGCAAAATCCTTGTTTCTTGCTAAAATCCATTCCATGGCTTGGAATCCAATCTTCTCTTTCATCAAAAGGATAATTGTTTCAACTAGATTCAATTCATCATTCTCACCGGTATTTCTCAATACCATCCATCAAGCAAAGGTATTTTTCAATAACATCAACCACGCAAGGGTATTTTTCAATACCACTAATCCAATCACATTCAATCAACAAACAAAAGTGTTTTTAAATAGTCTGTGTTTCATCAACTAAATCAAATCATCCAATCAATCAATCACAACACAAGTAGAAAAATGACCAATCATGTGGTATGCTTGCAAGAATTTTGGTTTCTAGGTAACTCTATGATGTATTCGTACTAGAGAAACAACAAAGAAGTCAGGATTTTTATTTGAATGACTGCTTGTTCATTATTGGTTTTTCGCTAGTCATATTTCCCAAGTGCTTCAATGATGCTCTAATGCTAGAGACACAAGGTAAGGGGGAATGCTATTTTCTTTTATTTTTGCTTGTGATCTATATTGGTAGTGAGTTGGTCTATGATGACAAAACTCTAGCTACATGAAAGACTCTCAGACTAAAGCAAATATCTATGCCAGACAGGATTGTTATCTTATCAATTGATGATTATCATATCTCCAGAGAGATTCCATGAGTCTTTGTACTAGAAGATCGAGGAAGGAATATGATATTTTCTTTCTTTTTTGTTTGTTTGTTGATGCAATTGATGCTTGGGACACGATGATCTATCATATCTTGATGCTTGTGTCAAAATTCAATATCACAACTAAACTCATTAGTATTCATATCACCAGAATAAAGCAATTATTTGTGATGATTGTACTAAGTCAAACATCTAACACACATAGTATTCATATTATCATGGTCTCCTGAGTACCAGTGATGATTGTACATACTTGTATCCAATAAATGTGATATTAATACTAACATGATTGCTTGGGTATCAGTGTTGGTTGTAACAAAGTGGGTTCACTAGAGCTCAATGATGAAATAAACAATAAATGAAAGACAAGGATGGAAGTTGCATTTCAAGCACTAGGAGGTGCATTTCATTCTAGGGAGGTTGCATTGCATCATATGAACATGTGCTAAAAAGGACTTTAATAACATCAATCTTAGGAGGGAAAAACAAATCTGATCACAATCAACACGGTATAATTTATCTCATGATCGAGTATTTTAATCACTGAAATAAAAACAATCATTTTCATAATCATGTAAAGTGCATATTCATCTAAATTTCATTAAGTATCATTAATTCATTCACATATGTATCCATAACATTAACCTAAAATCATATATATGTATCAAATAGACCCAAAAAAATAAATGCATCCATACATTTGCATTCACGTCATCAAGAAATAAAACAAAGTGTTCAAAGCATAATCATAAAACATCTCATATCATAATGCATCCACATAAAACTGTATCTCATATCATATACATATAAAAATATCAATGATAAAGATACCACGATATCAAAGCAAAAGAGAATGTCATCATATATCAAAATGTCCATGGGATACATCATACAAGTTTGTCAAAATAGTGTTATATCAACACTGTATCTATACATCATCAAAACAAAAATAATGCTTAGTGTTACTCATGACTGGCTACCAACATTGTCCCTAGGAGGTCCTAGTGGAGGCACATCAGATCTACTCAGAGATAGTACACCTTGTGACTGTGTCATTGCCTGTGAAAAAGGTGTGACTCTAGTAGTAGGATCTGGCACTGCTACAAAATACGTTGCCTGGTAATAGGAGGCATGACTACACTGCAAGGTGACATCTCTCTAATCTCTCCAAGGATCTACCTTTGTTTTCTAACTATGCCTATAACACAACTATCTGCATCTATAGCGGGGCTCTCTCTCTCCGCAGATGAGCAATTAGAGAAATATCACCAGTACCTTGTGGAGGTGCACTTTCCTGTGAAGGAATCCATGTACTTGTCCCTCTCTGAGGAGGATGACCTATCTGTACACTCGTGGGACCTATACCCATATGTAGGGGTACACCTGTATGCTAACCTATCTGAATACTAGGTTGCACACCTGGAGTAACTATCCTGGTAACCCTTGGCTGTGTGGGTACCTGGGTAATTGGCCGCAAATGTGATGAAAAGAGGACACTAGAAGAAGACATCATCTGTGCCAAAGATAATACTTGTGTTGTCAATGGTATCTGAGATACACTAGGAATCTGAGCAGAATACACAACAATAGGCATCTAAGAGGAAGGAGTCTGAAGAAGAAGGAACATAGGATATAGATTCTTGTGTAGGACTTGTGAATCTCACTCTAACTGGTCTTTTTTGAACACCCTGGTCTCTCCCACCCCTACCACTGCTACTCAATCGTCTATGGGTAGGTACCCTAACTACTCCACCACCCCTTTCATCATCACCACCATCATCTCCAAGATCTACCATGATAGGTATCACCTCATCAAGAGAATTCAACCATGGAAAAGGTTTATGTTAAAAGTATTGAGAGTAGTCGGTCGTCATCCCTGCATTTATGATATTAGGAGCGTAATCCCACTAAATAAGTACCAACCATTGATTCTCATGAAACATTGTGTCATACCTCAACCATGGTCCCCACTGCGACTCCTCATCTTGAGTCTGTGCATAAGCTACAACTCCCTATGGCACCAGTTATGCCATACTGACTTGTCTGAGCACACGGGTAACCAAGAACCTCTCAATGATATATAGAGTATGACCGATCAAATATCGCTCTATGCACACAAAATCCATCTCTCGACTATCGCTGCCACTCCTTGCAATCCAGGTAAGGATGTCAGATAACTACTATCATATCATGTATATATCATCGTCAATAAGCCAAGTCACCTAGATGGGATTGCACCATATCTCCACCATACATATATACATAAGGCTTGTCTCATTATTGAGACTGCACTACAACTGGCCGTGTAACTAGGATGTGCTCCCAGACCCAGATCTGTAAAAGAACTAATCCTATAGACATATATCTATCCTGTTGATAGATCACCTGATGTAGATCATGGTATAAGTGGATGAGGAGATAGGTACCCCAAGCCATCCTCTGTGGAGTCTGAATCAAATCCTCCAAAATTTTACACTAGCCGACATAAAAACCTTGTACACTCTGATCAAGTACAAGAAAACCACTGATCAAACCAGCCAATACTACAGGCAGGGCCACACGCTGCCTCTCCATCCGCTCCCAGGTAATGTGCCAATTAACAATCAGTGGATCCTGGAACACTCACACTATTGTGTCTATGAAGTGACATCTAATAGAATCATAGTATGGTAACTCTCCCATCACAGGAATGTACAGAATCCTCCACACATCCTTGGGGGTAATAATGATATCTCTGGTGGGTAAATAGAACATATTATGCTCTGAATGCCATCTCTCAATCAATGCGGTCAACAGTCCCCTGTTGATCCGATACTCTGGCATGTCGAGTAAACAAACCAGACCATAGTGTCTAATGTCTCTCCTATCTGCTGTGGATAGGGTATCAATCATGGAAAAGACATGAGGATGTGGACCTCGCATCAACAAAGTACCTCTATCAATCTACAAGTGCAAAAATAGGTACAAATTATATATATGGAGAAAACAGAAGGACAAAATAGGTAAAACTCAATAGACAATGATAATAGTTAGTTCATCCTAGTCATCACAATCAGAAACTAGAAATTTCTAAGGCAAAAAGATCTATTTAAAGCCTATTGTCCTGAAAATGACGTTTCAGGGACAATAGATGTTGTTTTAACCGCAATTGATGTTTTGCCCGGGAAATAATGCTCGATTCCCCAGAAACAATATTGTACACCGGAGATGATGTTTCATTCTCTGAAAATGACCTTTCAAAAACTACAAATGATGTTTCACCCAAAACCATTTGGATTACGGGAAATGACTCTTTACAAACGGGAAACAACGTTTCACAGCATAACTAAAAATGATGAATCGTTTACCAAAAATGATGGGGAATTTAATACAAATAATTTTTAAAACCAGAAACAACCTTCTACAAACCCTAAATGACACTTGGCCCTAAATGACTATAAATTCAAATTTTAAACGCATTAATGAAAAAATTGACAAGAGGTCGTTGACTACATACCATGACAGGTTAACGGGTAGGTCTCTGATGTCACCTAACAATCTCAAAATGATGTGACTCCACTGGGATCAACATCTTCTCACTCTGAGCTCTCAAAATTCTCTCATTGTGAATAGTGAAAATGAATAGTAAAATTGAACCTTTTTGGCCCAATCTTCATCATACGGAGTCTGATTTTGACCAAACAAGAAGTAGTTTCTTCATGGTTCTTGCCACTATCATTTATATTGGAATAAAAATCCCCATTCCAAGATTATAATTCACATCCAGATATTTTTCACCTGGAAACCAAGCAATTTCATGTCCATTTTGATTCCAAGGGGGCATAATCAATCATTCTCAATCAAGTGATCATGTTATCAAATCTATTCAATAAATGAGGCATAATCAATTCTAAATTGACTCTGTAATCAATCAAGTTATCAAGCAAATCAAATTTCCAACAGCTGGGGGAATATTCATCAGGAATCATATCAAGTTGACAGTTATAAATCAGCAAATCAACTAATCTAGGAATGAATGATTTCATTGCTTCACATCAAATTACTCAATCTTGTTAGTATTCACTTTTCAAGCATCAGTAGAGATATCAGTTTCATCGCACCACATCAAATTGGTAGTCTCTTCATCAAAACATTAGGAGATAATTGACTTCACCAGGACCCATATCAAGTTAGTTATCTCAATCAAATTATCAACAGTCGTCAGTTTCAATGCTTCACGTCAAATTGATTATTTGTTCAAATCTTTACCAAAAATTAGTTTCATCACTTCACATAAAACTGGTTGTCCAGTGAATCTTTCTGAATTAGGTTTTGTCAGATATCAATTTCATCACTTCACATCAAACTGAGTATTTGATCAAAATCTCAAGCGTTATAACAGTAATCAATTTTATCGCTTCACATCAAATTGGTTAGGCGTTATTATCTTCAACAATCAAACATGTAATCAATTTCATTGTTTCACATCAAATTGGTTATTCTGGTTTCAATCTATCATCAAACATGTAGCAAGTTGGGGCATCAATTTCATCACCTCATATCAAATTGATTCTCTAATCTTCACATCAGTTTTGTCAACAAGGATAATCTATCTGGTTTTTCAAAATAACCTGGGATCTCCAACAGTTTCAATCATTTTTCGTTCGATCAAGTTCGTAATTGATTTCAAATTAGGAATAGTTTCATCAAGATTCATATCAAACTATTTGATTGCTAGTCAACATCAGATGTTCTTTGAATCAACGCGTTGATCGCACATCAATTCAAAGAGGGGAAAATGTAATCACCTAAAAATGGTATGATGTAATCAGAGGCCATGATCTGAAATCAAATACCCTAAAGCTTATCAGAGGTGGTGTTGCGTACCTCCCCAAGGAATCACATTCAAAGCTACTCACAATTATGTAATTGAACTAGATCGGTTTAATTATATAATTCATCAAAAATCAAGAACCCAAGATCACTCACCAAGAGGCACTAATTCATCAATTAATCTTAGTCATTTAAATCAAATCAAAACCACAAATCCCATGGCTAAGGATATTAAATAAAATGAATTAATTAAACCAAACATTTATATTCCTCCAACTTAGCACAAAAGTCAAACCTCCAACCAATAAGGAGCAATCACATGGATCACTTAGGGTTCAATCTTGACCATCCCTCGTGGATGTATTTCAACAGTCAAATTCAAATTTTGAATTTGAGCCTTTTCCCTCCAAGGAAAATCTATATAATGAAACCATTCTAAGCTCATTTCATAGGTGAATAGTGTATTTTAGTAGCAAAGTAATGTCAATTTCATTCTAGCTAATCTAGTTCATTTTTTTTCTTCAACTAAATAGTTTCAATTTTATGCATTTGAGCAATAATGGAGCATAATTGAACAATCTTCTATGCATTTTAGGCATTTTTATCATGAATCTTCCATCCTAGATTGCCTATTTGCTATGAATTAATGCTTAATCTGAGAGCATTCTATGAAATTCATGAAAATATTCTAACTAGGAAGCAATAGGACATTTTTGACATATTGATTGTTTCAATTTGGTGCAATTCGATTATATTTTTACTAACATGTTAATCTAAAGCCATAATGAGTGATTGTGTGCAGGATTCTTGCAGGTACAACACTTACACATCACAAAGTTGTTAGGAAATTGATGTCTCAACCTTGCCAAATTAAAGGTTACTATTGATAAATGATTGGGGGGGGGGGGGNTGCCAAATTAAAGGTTACTATTGATAAATGATTGGGGGGGGGGGGCGTTGCTTAGTGGATGTTGGGGGTAGCACCCTTGAAAGCCACATTTTATATATAATTAATCATTGTAAATATTGACCATTTGTCATTAGGTCACATCTAATAATGGATATTTTGTAATCATTTCTCCGCCTCGAAGGCAATACTATTTTACAAGGGCATTATATTATGATTGTGTATTACAATGTATTACGAGAGTTTGATAGTCGTTGAGTTGCCTCTAGATCTCTGTAGGCAATAATATTGTGAGAAGATTGCTCTACAAGTATATTATAATATGTTGTTGATTTTTGAATAATATATTGGGGGAATTTTATAGCATGGGTTTTTTCTCCTAAAAGAGTTTTCTCCGTGTAAATCACTATGTTGTGGTATGAATACCACTTTTGTTCATTTATGTTTAGTTTATATAGCTATTGTTAAGATCTATCAAGTTTTAAATAATCCTCCTCTCAATTTTAGTGTAGGAAGTTCTTCTCCTACCTTAACTTCCTTTCATAATTCAATAGTCAATTGTCTTCAAGCGACCTAAGAACAATTCAAGGGCCAATTTTTATTAAAGAGCTTGACAATAGGTTGGGATTATTGTCCGTGAAAACATACATCCAAAAGTACAAACCAAATCAAATGAGTGGAATAATATATAACTCCAGATAATACACACATTTTAAAATAATAATTCAACAATGTAAAACAATTTTTTTTTAAAATTATCTTGGGACAACCATTGTTATATCTCGAAGCATCCTTTATTAGAATTCTATCACCAAGATCCACTGTAGCAAAAACCTGTCACAAAAGCAAAGAATACAGGCACAACAAAGAATGATCTGAAAGATGAAATATTCATTCAGAGAGTGAATAATAAAATACAATGAGATCAAACCTTATAAAGGTGATCAAAACCCTAAAAGGGAGAAACCTAGGTTCATGATAATAATTAATAAAAGAATTAATTATTACATGCCTAAAGTTTAGCTTAAGTAAACTAGAGATAACAAGTGACTTAATAATTAAATCAAAATGATATAATTAATAAGTGAAATATCTTATTACTCTAACACCCCCCTTAAGATAAACTTAAGGAGTAGCTAAAACCTAGAAACAACTACTGAAAGCAGGAAATGTTTCCCGACAACATGGCCTGATCAGGTACTCAAGTACAAGAAATCTTTGTAAAGAGGAGAAAGGAAGAAAACTCAATGGGAAAAAAACCCTCTCCAAAAAGAGATGAATCCTAGTGAAGGACTAAAGAAGCCTCCAAACTAGAGAATGTCCCAGGAATTAGGAACAAAGGATGAACATGAAGAACACCACTGCAACATGAAGTTGCAAACACTGTCAAAGGATAATTGTTGGAACCTCCACCATAATAGAACATGATCAGGTAGAGAATATTTTAATATACATGAGTTCTCTCAAATGACACTACTCAAATCAGGATGGAAAACAAAGCCAAAAATAGAAACTCGAAGATATAAATAGAAAAAAACACCAAAGTCTGAAGAGATGATCAAAAGATGGAAGCATGCCTCCAAAACAGGAATGAAAGAATGTACATATGGTAAATGATCCATCTCATCAGAATGCATAGGTACCCAGCCACTGCATCTGCCTACTACATAGGAATAAATATTGAATACATAACTCACTCCATCAAAACAAGGAAGCATTAGAACCAATAGGAGATACCCCCCCCTAATGCTTTAGGGAGAACTATGTTGAGGATATTGAGAAGATTGTATTGAGAGAGAGCAATTTTTGGGTTGATGGATTTTCCCTTATGTTTCCATCAATTCCAAAGGGGGATATTGTTGGATGATGGTGGAATTGGCTACTACTGATGTTGATGGCATTCATGTTTTGTCACTTATGTCAACATATGTTTCTGTGGAGGAAGAACAAACTAGTTATTACTATTACTTTATGACTGACAGAAGTGTACAAATATTGTACGGATGAATCAGAATGAGCAAAGATGGGGATATGTAGAAGGATGTATGATGATCTTATTTCTAAGGTCACTTGGCTTAATATTGCATATTGGATGAGTTACAAATGTTTTGGTAAAGACTAGTTTCTTGACTATGACAGTGATGATTGACAGAGCGAGTCTCTATGTTTTGAGTATATCTTATAGGCGATGATGATTCGGGTTATGCAAACTTAAGGGATGATAGAAGACATGTTCAAGAATGTTTTTGATGGGTTGCAAGTCATTTGAGTGATGATGACATCAGTTGTGATGTGTATTTTGGAGGAGACCTATTTGGGGCTGACTTCAGAGATGTAGCGTATATTATGGATTGTGAGCATGGATTGTAGATCTTGGACCATATATGATGTATTATAATTTATGTATACTTGTTTTAGATACCATGTGTATCTTAGCAAGGGGTTAAATATTTATTTGTATATTAGGTTAATTGGCCGACCTAATCAATTATTATAATAGGGTATCTATGAGAGATCTTTTCTTTTGAAAAGATTTGTGTATGTATGTGTATGAAGAGAAGGTGATTGACAGAGAAGTGAGGAAGCTGCAAAGCTTGATTGACTGTTGGATGTAGAGTAGAGGATATATTCATTGTACTTCATTGGAACTGACCAAGCAAAGAGTTTCTATCATACAGTTCACTGGATTGTATATTTTCTATATACACTTGTTCGGATTGTAAATCCTTGAGGGTGGATTTAACCTTCTTTGGTAAGTGTGCCTGGGCAGTGAGCCCACTATTACTCTTGACTCCTAACAAGGTTTGTCCTTTAACAGGGATTGTGTACTATAATGCTGTAATAAGCTCCTAACATGGCTAAATCTTTTAACAGGGATACTATACTCTGAGTACATCATTTGTGGGTGCTAATTCCCATCGGGGTTTTACCTTTAACAAGGTTTCCTCAACAACAAAGGATTTTGTTATTGTGTTGGCATTTACTATGTTATCATTTGATGTGAAGTTTTGGTTTATAAAGTGTAACATATAAAATAGAGGTCACCAAAATGTAACATATAACAATGTAACATAAGAAATAATTTGTTGCATAAGAACATGTAACATTTGAAATCTATGGGGGAAAGATAAGATATTCCTCTTCTATCCCAAGATGCACAACGGAAAAATCCAAATTGATCAACCCAAAAAGGATAAATGCACAAATGAATCAATCATTTGGAAATGAGAGTAAAGAGGAAAGTCTTAAATTCCCTGGTTTTATGGAAAGGAATGAATGTATGATAGATTTAAAGTGATTAAGGATTTGAATTAAAATGGATAGGAGAAATGCACTAACCTTGAAATATTGCAGATCAAAGAATGTTGTTTTCTGAGGTTTGTACTCTATTTCTAGAAAAACTAAAGTATGATCCGGAAAGGAAATGCAGAGATGAACAAAACCTAGAAATCATTTTCCATTCTGATGTTTTATTATGAAAAAGGTCGACCTTGACCCACAAATGTCAACCCTGACCCAATAATGTCGACCTTGACCTGCACAGGTCCAACAGAAAATCTGTTCGCGGACCCCAAAAGTTTGTCGAAAAGGGTATCCAGATCTGAGTCCAAATCTGTAGTCTCAAACCTATACCTGCAAGAAAAAGAGATTTGTTTGTTGGGGGGAGGGGTTTGCCTTGGTCAAACCCTGGTTTTGGAATTAACCTCAAATATATGTAATTGAAATTGCAGAAGTAAACAAAGTAAATGCATAAATTCAACTTGCTTGTAAAAGTCCTTGTGGAGGATTCAAATCCTTGAATCCACAAGTATGTATGCACCAATGGATCTAAAATGTAGGATGTAGGATGTCTTCAATAAATTTCTTGTAGATCTCCAACACCAAGTCTTGAATGGGTTCTTGATTTGGAAGAGGCTTGGAAGAAGGTGGATGGAGAGATCACCAAAAGAGTACTATGTATCTTGAATCCTTCAATGGCCTCCAATGGATCTCCTTCATGAAAATGGATGCTTGAATGGATGAATGCTTTCTTGAATGCTTGCTTGAATTGCACTTGAAGATATTTTGAGAATGCTTGATCACGATTAGAAGACTTTTTCACACTTTTTTGAAGACTTAGAGAAAATGAGAGGAGAAAGCTCCCTTTTATATGAAATTAGGGCACAATCTTATAAGGAGGTAGACATGGGATAATTAAATCCCCATTAAATCCTTTATCCCTAGGAGAGGACCTATATTAAATATAATTTATAAATTGACACTTCGAAACCCGAAACAGCCGACCCGGAAGCGGGAAATAACTTTTTGCAAAGACTGACATCTGAAAACTATGGGACCCTGAGATTTGAACCCTGGGTCAAGGTCGAGGTTAACCTTGACCTAGGTCAGGGTCAAGGTTGAAATAGACCCAAAAGGTTGACCCTGACCCTGAGGTCAAAGATCTCAGATCTGCAGTCCAGGATGCAAAAATCAGGTTGGAAAGAAGTGAAAGTAGGGGCAGAACAGGAGGAAAGCCAGGTCTAGATCAGGAACCCATTCAAGGTGCTTGATATGACCCCAAAACACTTACTCAGAATGCTAAACCAGTCTACCATAGAAGTGCTTCCATTTTCTGACTATACATTTAGCCCCCACTTTAGCAAGAGTATGGACTCAACACAAACTCTTGGTAAAGGAGAACATAGAGAAAGGACAATCTTATTGGAATCAAA
>MU227909.1:1640303-1652125 GCA_018584345.1 Thuja plicata
GCATTGAACCTGGCAGAAGACGCAGGAACTCATCAGAGAAGCTTGCCTTCCCTTTATGCTCTTCACCACTCCCACCACTTGTAGAAGCGACACTAGCTGCTCCACTCATGTCTGCAATTTCTTGTATTTCTTTCCTTCTCATCGATATTGAAACAAATCTAGCAGATAAAGTAGCAAATCGTTCTGTGCACAAATTTTCTGCAATTCAGAACTCTCTAATTAACCTTGGATACACTGCAACTGAACAGAATATCACCTTCACTGAAAACCTAGCAACTTAGCTCTGAAATCTGAAAACTTGGTAAAGGTAAATGAATGCACTATCATCGGTTTATAGCTATGATTTAGAGTACACAGCTCATAATTCAGAAACATCAGTTCTGTCATTAATTTGCCATGCAGTGAACTTTGAAAAACCTAGCCGTAGTTGCACGAAGTTGACAGGAAATCAAATTTTCAAATATGAATCCTTGGCACAATCATATAACATTTAAGAGAGTTGACATGTCATCTTGTGATTTGTTACTTGTCTCACATCTCAGCTACCCTTAATGCACAGTAATCAAAATTCGAGCATCTGATTGGCCGCCGAGTGATTCATTCTGTCATATCAACCACTTGCCGCCGTTTTCCAGATCCTATAATCCAGCGACTGCGCGACTGTATTTAATCTCTTTGTCGCGGGCCTTTGTTCTTAACCATGGTTTGATCTCGAGACCTGGCGACAAAGTACTTTCTTACTCTGGCTGACCCAAGTCACTATCTGGCGATCAGGCGATACAAGTGAAACTGAAGTCGCGAAGAGTTAACCCTAACTCATCTTTCTTTCCCAGACTTGGCGACTAGTCGTTAGCACTACCCTTTTCAGTTATCGCCATGTCGCTAAATGCTTATACTCTTTTTTAAGACCATGCAACAACCTTTAGTCGCTCAGTCGGGAGATATATTTAACTTTACCTTATCATTAAAAAGTGCCCATTCTTTACTTATAGCGAGTGCGCGACACGCCCTGATCGCCAAGTCAAGAGGACTTTTCTCCTGGGACACTTTTCTCTCCAGACATCGCGACCACCGTCAGATCTTTTCATTCCTTCATCCAACGGCTGGCACATAATCGCTATATATTTTTACATGCCCTTAAATCAATCTGAGACTTCGCGACTGAAGGCAACATACCTTAGTCTCAAAATCGCTTAATCCTTTTCTCTCTTCTGGCAACCTCCCGACAACCCACTTACATTATGACAGATGTCATCTGCTCATTGGTTTTCTTAATGCATACTGAAACCTGAAACATTATTCGTGCTCTGGCGACATCCCGACTGAGTGATGCCGCAAACCTCAAACGGTTAGTCGCATAGTCTGAGTTGCTAACCCTTAACCGTCATTTGATCCCGAGACCACGCGACTGAAGAAAAACTTAACCGTTAGCCATGGCCTGATCCAGCGACAGCGCGACATGAAGTAATCGCGAAGTCTGAGCATATTCTTATAACTACGAGAAATCTTCCACGATTACCCGACTAACAGTGGGTCCCTTTTCTTACAAAGCCTTTATAACACGGATATCCCGCGACTACCCGACTAACAAGATATCGCTAAGTCTTGAGAAGCTGAAGGAATATTCTATTTTTAAACGAGACTATGAGACGCAAAGGAAAAGCAAAGTCGGGAGGGAATTTGGCATATTCGTTCTGGGTAACGCGACAAGACGACCTGACTTAAAACACATGTCTTAAGTGATTTGAAAAAGCAACACTAAAACATAAGACATGACCTAGGGTTTCAAATTTCATCGTTTAACACTTGGATACTTAGGGTTTTTTAGGGTTTTTTGCAATTTTGGCAAGGCTTTAATATGAACACCTGAAATTTTACAGAGGGCAAGACAAGGAACGAGGAAAACCAGCAAAAATAGGAGAAACAACCAACACGGCCAACAAAACTCGGCACTCACTAAAGAACTCGACCTTAGTGTCTATGAATAGTACTCGGCACCTATAGTGCAATTGGCTCAACTCGGCATTTGTCTTCAAAATATATCTTGGTGCATCTTAACATATGCAAATATGGACTTTTATACATTTCATGTTAGGAACTGATGTAAGATAAGAGTTTTAGATACAATTCCTTACATACCTCTTTTTCTTAGTTGGAGACAATGTGATCACCTGATCCATTAGATTGGGTGACCTCAGCTTTACTAGCCTCACTGCTGCATGGTTCAGACTTCTTAACCCATGTCTTGTTCATTTGTTCCCTTATTTTCTCAACAGTAGGAGCAGGTACCCTAGTCTTGCAATCTTTCCTTGTATGACCAATTTTTAGACAACTGTGACAAACTAGGCTTCCATTCATCCAACTTTTAGACTTTCCTCTGAAATGTGTCCCTATGCAGTTTTCTAGAACATGTCCATACTCACCACAGTAATGACAACTATGTCATGTATTATAATCCCAATTTTGAGTATTGCCTTTTCTTGGTGATTTCTCTTGTACCTTTGATGTCCATTGTTGTTTACCTTTAGATCTGCAATCTTGTGCTCTATGACCATATTTGTGATAGTTATAGAAATTACCATTGAGTCTAGGTGTTTTGCTTGCCTTTTTCTTACATTCACGTGCTTGATGTCCAAAATTATTATAGTTAAAGCAATAACCATTAAAATTAGTTTTCAGATTGGACTTACCATTCTTGCTTCAGCAAATGTTTGTTGTATGACCTGGTTTCCCATAGTGGTGGCAAATGGGTTTATTATTTCTTGGCTTTGCATACCTTCTTTCACCTATCTTAGATGATTCTCCTTCTTCAATGGTTGTATGTTGTTCAGTGTGACCTAATCCAGAAGAATCTTTAGGTCTTGTTGATGCTTCCACCAGTTGTTCAAAGTAGCTCATAGCAGCATTAGGATCATTCACTCTGTTATTAATTTCTTTCTCAGATCTCAATTCATCTTTCAACTGATTATTCTCAGATCTAAGATTAACAATCTCCAAGTCTTTCCTACTGATCTCCTGATTCACAAGTAGTAGTTGATTTTCCATGTCTACTTGATTGACTATCATTGTTTGTACATCATGTGTTCTTTTGTCAAGTCTAGTAGTCATCATTCTTTTGTCTTCTTCTGTCATAGCCTTATCATCTTTAGCTTTCTTTTTATGTTCAACAACTTCACACATTCTTATTGATTGGGCTTCTTGTTCCTTTTTCAGGTTTTTGACTTCTTCACATAGTGCACTGTTCTTTTCCAGTAGATCTGTTATTGTTGCATCACTCTCAGTAGAATCTCCATTCTAAAATAGATTTGTGGTGTCCTCTTCCTGATAATGAGTGTCATTCATTAGTTTGGCCAAATCTTTCCTTGCATTCAAGGACTTCTTTAATTCTTGTCTTGTAGTCTCAAGCTGTTATAGTGCTAGTTGAATATCAATCTTTTGATTCTCAATTACTTTACCCATCTTGTATATCTCCATCTCAAGGTCTATATTCTCAAGATGATTATAAACTTTTTAGAGAACTATGCTCTGATACCAATTGTTGGAAATACAATAATGGGAAAGAAAGATACTGAGAGGGGGGGTGAATCAGATATTCAAATTTAATCACTTAAAATAAACTGATCCACATTCATACATATATGAATCTAATTTAATCTTAGATAGCATCCACACAATGAAATAAATAACACATAACACAAGAACTTGGTAACCCAGAAACCCAAATAGGTAAAACTGGGGTGGGGATGACACCCACAAAATTATCCACTACTGCAGTAATAAAGTGTGCATGTTAAGGCTACAAATGTTGATTACAAAATGTAATCTACCATGTTAAAGGTCTGCCCGGATAAGAGCTAAAGATCATTACAATCTACCCTGTTAAAAGATTTCAACTTACAATAAAGTAAGCACTATGTTAGGAGATAAAGAAAGGTCTGCTAGAACCACTCTGTTAAGATATTTTCACCTGATACAATGATTAGAATGTCTCAAGTATTGATCCTTCGTTATGCACTCTGATGCTGATGATGAATCTCCTCTTTCCAGTACCTTCTATGATCTCATGATCTGATATAACTTTACTCTGTTGTTCACTGTATTGTTATCCTACTTGATCTCTGCTTCTTAAAAAAATAACCCTCTGTGCATTTCACTTCAAAATGTAGTCACCACACACTTCATCTTCCTTCTCCTTACACTTTTCAAAATAGGGTTTAGAAGCAATCTAATATATCTGTTCAAGTCTCATAGCGAGATCTAGATCAACGATAAAGATCTAATACCCATACCTTGATAGTATAGCAATTAATGTTCATGCATAAGATAAAACAATTAAATGCATAACTAACTCCGTAGAAGAATATTACATGCATACATAAGTCGGCCAAAAAAGCTTATACAAGTCGGCCATATCACTTATCCTTAAAGTTTGAATCATTCCAGATATGTATACAAAAACTATTCTGCTTGGCACTTGACTTCTCTGTCACTCAGCACTTAACATCTCTGTATCCTTCTTGGCTGGACAATGTAACTAGGCAAACTAAAAACTGCTTGGCAATGTTGCTCAGCCTTGCATAGTTTTAGCTCGGCCATAGTGATAGCCAACTAAAACTGCCTAAGTGAATGACTAAGTGTTGGTCACTAATCATCAACAGAACTTAGAGATTAACGCTTATCTGGAATTGCAAGCACCAAGAATAGTGATTTGAGAGAAGAACTTGGAGAATATTTTGATGAATGAGAACAAATACAAGAAGAAGAAAGGAAGCTAGATGAAGTTGTGGCCCTGATCGCGAGAAGAGAAAAGAGAGGTGTTGGTGCTATTTCCTATTTGAATTGTGCCTTGTAATTCTCTTAGGGTCCCTTGTCATTGGTGGTGTCCAAGGCTTTGAAATCAGGGTTAAAATTATTCTTATACCTCTGCAAAGTTTGTTCTTACCCTTAACCTAGTTGAAAATGGTGGAAAATGTCTAAAAAACCCTAAGTGTCTTGGTCGATTCTATTTTCATGTTACTTTTTCGGTCACTTAAGTTACCTCAAGTCATATGTTCACGTTAAATGGGTTGTTTTTAAAAAGACTACGTTATCCTAACCGATTTAATAATTCCCAAGTCATGCCGCTAAAAAATCCCTTTTATGTCATTATCTTATGTGGTGAGCAAGTTGGTTTTGATCGAACGACCCGCTTAATGGCTTAGTCAAAAAGTAAACGACATCTATCGGTTAAGCGATTAAGCGATGGTGACACGTGTCCTTGGTGGGGCCAAAAATTCATAAAGGTTCTTAGTTAAAGAGTGGGCAAGTATGAAAAAATTTGGCGGCTTGCTTAATGACTTAAAAGAAAAATGCTCGACATCTAGTGAGTAAGCGATTAAGCGGTAGCGACACGTGTCCAGGAAAGAATGTGGGTCTGGTCGTAGATAGCATAAAGGTTGCTAAAGCTCGGAAAGATCTAATGGTGGGTGTAATGGCTTATACCCAAGATGCACAACATCTATCAAACAAGCCATTGAGCGGTGATGACACTTGGCAGTTGGTGGACCCACATATTTAGAGCTGGCAAGAGTTTAAAAGGTAGTTAAGTTGTTTTATATCTAACGATACACTTAATCGCTTAAAAGGAAAATGTTTGACATCTAGTCAGTAAGTGATTAAGCAGTGTTGACACATGTCCTGGGTAAACAATTGTTTTTGAGAAAGTAAGATAGTCGTCAGATGCAGAAAATGATGTCCAGAAATCTACGGCTCAAATTCAAAGTTGAGAAAATGTGTTGCAAAGAGCCGTTAAGCCGCGAAATTGAAGCCTGTGAATTAATTACAGAATGTGTGGCCACTCCAGTCAAATTCAATTCAAAAGATTGATTTGATTGAGGCCGTAAAATTGATTAAGTCGACTTACAGTCACAATGATTCATCAAAATCATTTGAGCAAAAATGGGATTGCAGAGAAAATTGGCTTCACGCGACTACTGTGTAGAACGGGTAAGCTTTTCTGATTCACCAGCATTCAGATTGTTAGTGGGATTTGCAGTTCAGAAAGGTTTTTAGAACTTTGTCTCAGAATTTAAATCTAATATAAAAAAAAACCTTAGATTCAGAATGGCCCCTAGAGTTGAGATTTATGGAGAGGTTGATTATCAAAAAAGAAACGTTAGGGAAGATTTGTTACAACAATTTCCACTGTCCATAGGAGACACTACTCAAATTAAAAGGGTAGTTCCACCACATCCCATTTCAAAATTGGAGACGGGTTATATGATTCCAGTAGATGGGCAAAAGATGTCAAGACCAGTTTTGATGGTCTTACTCTGTTCAGAACAACCTATAGCCAAAGGAATGCTCCTACCCCGGACTGTAACATTTGGGAGTTAGACATAGGAAAATTGATAGTACCTGGTGTGTTTATGGACACTGATTTGTTCACTTTAATTGCAAACACTTATGACAAGATGGCTAGGGTTTTTAGGGATACCAAGGGAAATGTGCTATTAACTGTATCAGCTGATGACATCAGAAGGATCTTCAAGCTGACTGACACCTCAGTGCACATGTATGATATTAATTTTGAGTACTTTAAAGAACTATACCAGACTCAGAGGGAGTATTACAGGGATGAGGCATTTAACGGATACTTTAATAAAATATGAGACTTGGTTGTAGTAGGGCCTAGGACCCCAGAACCTTTCAAGTTGGATCTCTTTAATGGCAAGGCCAGAAAAATGTACAGTGCTCTATGCCAAGTTTTGGGGGTAGATGAAGATGTAACAATGCATGTCCACATAATGCTAATGGTTGTTCAAATTTTGCATCCCCACCTATCAGTAGTATTTCATTTTGCATCTTATATTGCCCAGGAAATGCATGAGGGTCTGGCAGGAATTCAAGACAACAACATACACAAACCAATGGGATGGTATTCCCTCATGATGCATATGTTCTTGTTCAACAATGCAAACTTCTTTGAGGAAGAAATGGAATTGACTAAGTTCCAAGGTGATGAAGAATTGCTTGTTCAGATGTGGAGTACTGATTTGTCATGGGATAGGAAGAGTGCTAGTTATGTTTATTTTGATAGGGATTTTGCAACTAGACTCAAGTCACTGCTGTGCAATCAAAATGCTAGGGTCCACACTGAGATGATGAGGCTTTTGAGGCCTATGGAATACGCCCCATAAATAAAAATTTCTCACAATTGGGGAGATCTAATTTTGTACCCTTTTTCTATAGTAATTAGGGTTTATGGATTCAGGGGAACCCCTTATGTGCTTCCCTACAAAGTCCATCTCAAGATTGGAATAGCAGATATCATAAGGCAATTGGGTGGGCTACAGGAAGAAACCCTGACTGGAAAGATGAAGCAAAACATTTTTCCTACCCTCACCAGAGCACATCATTTCATCATAACCAAAGGTGGGTGGACACAGTTTGACAAGTATTTTGAGTCTTATCATCTAGCCAGGTATGTATCAAGGTGTGCAAATAATGAATACTTTATCATGGGTATGTTCAGGAAAAGGACTAAGTGATTGACATTAGAATAGCAGTTCAACTACCCTGAGGATATCATCAAAAACATTTTTGACCTTGGTGTCCAGGAGGTCAGGAAGGAGAAATGGATGGCATACAAAAAGTCTTTGGACTTTGTACGTAATTTTGACAAGTTTGATGACCCTTTAAAGGAATTTTTCCCATGGTCTTATAAGATTGACTCCCTAATGACTCTATTTAAGGGGATTATACAAACCCTAAATGAGAAGAAGTAGAGGTTAATGGAAAATGAACCAGAAAAGGCTCTTGTTGTTTTGAACAAATTTCCACAGGGAAGAATAGTACCACCAGGGGATTATGTAGTATATAAAAGGAGAGGATACACTACTATTGCACCTAAAACTGACAAACCTCCCTAGCATAAAGGAAAGAGGTCAGCAAGTGTTGATATTCAAGAAGTGCCCTCTCCCAAAAGGCAAAGGGTGGAAGCAAAAGAACAAGAGAGTGAATTGTACTCTCCTTCCCAACCCCCCATGCAATATGATGACCAAGCCATTGTTGAGTAATTGGTACAATTAAGGAATGTTGGTGAAGTTGTTGTCACCACTCGGGAGTTACAAGAAGGGATGCCAAAGGCACCTAAACATACAACAACTGACCTCACAGTAGCAGAATTTACTAGTACGGAGTTAGATCCTATAACCAAGCAAGCCAGTGATGAATTCTTGTCTGATGACAATTTCATTAAAACTAGGTCATTCATTCAATTTCTATGGAGATGGCATATTGATGAATTCAATCATAAGTGCCAAAATCTGGAAGAAGCCCAGCCCAAATCTGCTAAGGAAGATATAGAGAAAGAAGTCAAGCAGGAGATGGTATCCAATTTTGCTAAGGTCACCCCTGAAGAGGGTAGGGAAATGATTAAGAAGTAGGGAGTGCTTATACTGCCTCAATGACATTTAGTAGATGCAGTAGTTTTTGATGTTGTCAGGAAGCAAGCAAAGCCTATGAGCACTATTGGGACATCAATTGGTGCTCAGTTTAGTGAAGACCATGCAGCCCTAGGAATTTGGTCATTGAAGAAAAAGGACAAGAGGAGAATAAAGGAAGGTGATGATATTCAGGATATAGGAAACCTAATTGTGAAGAGGGCTGCTGACACTTCAGGAACTGAAGCAGCAAACCTCATTGTTCAAATAGCTAGTTTAAGCCTAAGGGTAGTTGAGAAAGAAAAGGAGGCTTATGCTAGCTTAAATGAGAAGTATGAATTTGTACTTAAAGCCTACAATGAGGAAAAGGTCAAATCCTTGTTGAAGGATAATAGAATAGTAGTATTAGATGGTAAGAAAAAAATCCAACTTATGTCCCAAGGGGTAATTGCTTAGGAGCCTCACCAACCCTCTTCCTTTAGTCCATTTGTGACATATCCCCCATCCCCTGGACCTTTGAGTCCCACCACCCAAGAAGCCATTGATGTAAAAAAAGCAGAACTAGAGGCTAAGAAAAATAGGTTGATTAGTGAGAGATCAAGACTAGAAGAAGAGGGCAAAAGGGATCTTGAAGACTCCCCTGCATACAAAGAGGCTAAGGAATTGGTGAAACAAAAATGTTCTTACCAGATATTTTCCAACCTGAAGAGGTGTGCTAGTGAGGTCAACCTTTCTAACCTCTATTTACTAGGAAAGAAGATTGCAGGCATCATAAGCAGATATGATGAGGAAAAGGAATAGTGGGATCTGATAGTGGATAACTGGAAGGGGAAGACAGCCCATGTAAAATCTTTTTACTCTTTTTCAAAGGAGCAGAACAATATTGATATCATCTTGACAAGCACCCACAAGTGTCTCAAATTGATGATTAACTTGGACACCAAGAAGAACATGGTCATCAAGAGGGTAACAACTTTGAGAGAAGAGTTCTCCAAGGACAGGTATGACATGTTTCCCAACATGTTCAAAGAGGACGGGAACATAAAAAAAGAAGCCCTATGGCCAAGACAATTGAATGAAACACTAACCAACAGAACAAAAATTATTGTTACATTGGGAAATACTGGGTGGTTTGTGTTAACTATTGACATTTTAAATAAAGCCAAGGCATTTTTTTAATCCTGGGAGGTATAAATTGATAAATCCAATGTTTATTGGGAGGAATTCAACAGCTAGAGGGATGAGGTCCTCAGTTTCAGTTGGCCAAATGATGAGGTGTTCACCACATGGGTTAGTAAGTATGGTATAGTCACCCCGGTAGCATGAGACAGTAAATATAAAGGGGACAACGAACACCAAAGAGGTTGAGTAGTTTGAGCGAATCAGATATTTGGGGCTCTGCATCAGCAAGAGGACAAATTCTAGATGACAAGGACCCAACCACCTCAGAACAACTTGATGCATTCAGGAGATCATAGGACAAAAGATTACATGGCTTATAACAAAGATTTGTTATCCCATCCGCCTAAAATTTTGTCTCATCTGTAAACTGTATTTTGTCCTCTAGCCTAGTCATCCGTAGCTTGTTGCATCGTTATTTTCCAAAAGGATTCCAAGATGACTATGGTTGTCTATAAGTAGTAAGTTGTAATGTTGTAATAAGGATGGTAAAAATAAAACTACAAGGCAAACTTCTGAATTGTGTCTGAATGTTTGTTTTGAGTCTATTGAATGTACTAATATCAAACTTACATTAATAAAATACAATGGAATCTCCATTTTGATACCAATGATGTCTTTTTGCATTTTCTCTTAGTTCTTGTATGTTCAATTTGTAAGGCATTTTGAGTATACTTGTTATAAGGTAGCCATGTCATTGTTTGTGAGTTGCTTTCAAGGAGAGTTTTAAAATCTTGCAGATAATTGTTGAGGGTTAGGGTTTATGCAAGAATTTGATACATGAGTATGAGGATGAGAGGATAGTTTGTAAGGCATTCCATATGAGGTTTATTTGTATTTCCATTAGTTATCCTTGATGTATGTATGTTTTGTTCTGACTCTATGACCCATGATTAGGCACTGGCCAAAATGCTGACAAGAGGTTGTTATCATCAATCCAATTTTAATCAATCTTTACATTTTTGTTATCTCAAATACATGTCTAGCTAATTGTATTCAGTACAATGCATTTTAGTGATTCCTTGATTAGTGAATCAATAGGTTATTCTTCCTAATCCTGATGGCATAAAAAGAAGAAGGATCACAAATCCTTAATCCACTGTTAAGATTATTGAAAGATAATACTCTACCAAAGGTACACCTGCCTGGGTATATGGAGCCCAAAGTGTAGAAGGATTTCCATCTCCTTGTTAATTACCCTTTTCCCTGTGAGAATCTAAATTGGGTATTAGAGAGTCTAGCATTCATTGCTATTATAATTGATTCTACAAGAAAAAGAGCTAACAAATTGGCGACTCTACCGGGGACTTGCAATGTTCTCAAAGTCATGATCATGAAAGCATTTGTCCTTACCATATTGAGAATTAGTTTGTTTTTTTCTCATAATCATTAAAGCGAGTTTATTCTACTTATCTATTGTGGCACACTGCTTGAAGGTCTTGATTTTGAAAATTATACAGATCTTGTCTCAGTTGGAATAGTTGGTAACTCTAAAATATCTAATCTGGCCCTTTGTTTGTTTTCAAGAGGAAATCCACTGAATTGAAAATATTTGAAGTTATGGGCAGTGAAAGATCATTTTCTTGAAGTTACTAGGTGAGGAATTATCAAGCCTACTCTATCTGCCTAGTTCCATATTTGCTTATTGCTATAAGAGGAAATCTGAGATAGGACAAGGTGTTTGATCTCTACATATATTAGTCCTCTGAAAAGAGGTGGTGACTCTAACCTCTGTGTATTCTAGTATTGCACAGTGAAATATTTGTTTATTCTGTGAGATGAGTCGACAAAGAAATACTAGATCGTATTCCAAAATGAATCCTGAAAAGGATCTTGGAGAAGAGCTCCATACACCTCAAAGGAAATAATGGTCCAAAAGAGGGGCATCTAAATATGATTCCCAACATGTCTTTGAAGGAAGAATGGATATCCCCATTCCAGAAAGAAAGTCATCTTCATCTGAAGATGCAGAACCCATGGGACCAGTTGATGCTTATAGAGATAATACCAATTTTGATCCCTTTAGGGATGGAGAAAATATTGACATAGGGTTCTTTCCTGTGGAAGAAAATCTTGCTCCATCAGAAGAGACCTCTGCTGCTGAAACAACATCATATGATTCTGATAAGTTGCAAGATGAGATTGTGGCTTTGAAAAGAAAAAAGAAAGAACAAGAAAAGGAAATGGTTGAAGCAGAGGAAAAATGTGGGCAAAGGATAT
>MU227909.1:1668103-1697900 GCA_018584345.1 Thuja plicata
CGAATATATAGAATGTATATTGTGTGTGTGTTGCTCTTTGGAAAGAGTCTTTTGAACATGCAATATCAAGATCTAATCTTCTAGATTAACAATCCTAACATAACATGGAAATGAGAAAGCAATGCATGGATTTGAATATGATAAAGAAAGCATACCAAGCCCCCAAGGCTAAAGTATTCCTATCAACTCACAATCCATAATTGCTACCCCATGGTAATGTCCTTTGAATTCTTGAATGTTGAAAATGGTAGATCTAAAGAGAAAGCCTTCTTGCTTCAATGAAGATCTACAATAACTTGTCTTTGAAGAATGATTTGATTGAAGATGATGATATGTCCTCCTACCTTGTCCTTCTATATCATCCTCTTACTTGCTTGCCTCATTATGCTGTCATATCGTGTCCTCTCATGTCATGTCCTCCCATCTCATCTCATGATCAAATGAAGGCAAAAGAGAGTGTTTATATAGAGATTCAAATATACATCTCCTAGGGCAATGCAATGGATCCAAATCCAAATCTCACCTTGAATTGTGGTCCAATCACAAGCGCCAACCAAGGAGGGAACATAATAACTCAAATATCGGAGAAAACACTTTTGCATCTGAACCCGAGGACCTATTTCAAGTTTCAGACCCCGATAAGCTCCGGATCTGGAAACGGGAACCAACACCTATCAGGGGACAGGGTCGACCTCGGCCCTGTCCTAAGACAGGGTCAACCTTGACCTTGACCTAGGACAGGGTCGACCTCAGCCCTGTCCTAGGACAGGGTCAACCTTGGCCCTAACCTAGGACAGGGTCGACCTCAACCCTGTCCTGAGATTTCAGGCATGTCAACAGGATGTGACATAAAGGCTCCCAGGTCAATCGGGGACCTAGGAAGGTGGGGGAATGAGTCAAAATGTTAAGAAGGCCTAAAAGGCCTAGAGAGAGAGTAAGATGAGGCCTAGGAGGACCAATACATAGGTCCTACCTAGAAAGAAGAGCCATGGAGAGGAAAAATCCAGGAGGATCCATAAGATCCTAACCCTAATCTCACCTAAACATGCAAAAAAAATGCAAATCTATTATGCAAATATACTAATTGAGGGTGCTAAACTCATCCAAATGGAAGTGCCTCCATTTTAAGATGACACAAATTCATGCTAGAGATTTTCAAGAAAGATGAAGTATTCAGGGGCATTGTTATTAAACCCTGTGGTAGGAGAGGCTCCTTTTGCTATGTGGGGAATGGACTTTATAGGAGAATTTGCTGAAAAATCAAGTGGAGGCCATAGCTGGATCTTGCTAGTAACTGATTATTTCACAAAATGGGTGGAGGCAATCCCAACCCAAAAAGCAACAAGTACTGTAGTTATTGACTTTCGGATGGATGATGTAATTACAAGATTTGGTGTTCCCCTTAAATTGATAATGGATAATGCCATGTGCTTTAGGTCTGAAGAATTCATAGAATTTTGCTCTGATATGGGAATTGTTATGTCATATTCATCCCCATACCACCCTCAAGCCAATGGTCAAGCTGAATCCAATAATAAAAGCATTTTGCAAATCTTAAAAAAGACCTTGGAGGGAAATAAGAGAACTTGGAATGTTAAATTGAAACTTGCCCTTTGGGCTGATAGGATTACTGTCAAGAAGGCCACTGGAAAGTCTCCCTTTGAAATGGTTTATGGTGTTCAGTCAAGAATGCCTGTCAACAACTTGTTCCCAATTTACAAGTTTATCCAAGATGAAGAAATGGAAATTTATGAACCCATGGAAGAAAGGATGTTTCAGTTGGTAGAATTGGATGAAATGAGGAGAGAAATCCAGAGAGAAAATATCAAACTACAACAAAATATGAAATACCTTTTTGACAGAAGGGCGGATGAGAGAAAGTTTCTACCTGGTGATTTTGTATTGCAATGGAATACCAGGGCTGAAGACAAAGGCAAACATAAGAAATTTGAATCACTATGGATAGGGCCTTTTGTTATATCCCAAACCTTTGGAAAAGATTCTTATTTTCTCAAGAGTTTGGATGATGAAGAACAGGAATTGTCAGTGCATGGACAATTCTTGAAAATTTTCTTTAATTAACCTTTCTTCTCCATGCACATTAGTATGTATTATATGTATAGGTGTGTTTCCTTTCTATTGTGTGTTTATTTCCAGTTTTAGGTTAGTCTGGTTTGTGGTCTACTTCCCCAGAGATCTGTGGTTCTTGTTATAACTGGTGTTTAAACATCCTTACAGAGAGCCACTGTTGGTGTTATTTCCTGTTTGAATTGTGCCTTGTAATTCTCTTAGGGTCCCTTGTCATTGGTGGTGTCCAAGGCTTTGAAATCAGGGTTAAAATTATTCTTATGCCTCTGCAAAGTTTGTTCTTACCCTTAACCTAGTTGAAAATGGTGGAAAATGTCTAAAAAACCCTAAGTGTCTTGGCTGATTCTATTTTCATGTTACTTTTTTGGTCACTTAAGTTACCTCAAGTCATGTGTTCATGTTAAATGGGTTGTTTTTTAAAAAGACTGCATTATCCTAACCACTTTAATAAATCCTAAGTCATGCTGCTAAAAATTCCCTTCTATGTCATTATCTTATGTGGTGAGCAAGTTGGTTTTGATGAAACGGCCTGCTTAATGGCTTAGTCAAAAAGTAAACAACATCTATCGGTTAAGCAATTAAGCGGTGGTGAAGCATGTCCTTGGTGGGGCCAAAAATTCGTAAAGGTTCTTAGTTAAACAATGTGCAAGTACAAAAAATCTGACGGCTTGCTTAATGGCTTAAAAGAAAAATGCTCGACATCTAGTGAGTAAGCGATTAAGCGATAGCGACACATGTCCAAGAAAGAATGTGGGTCCGGTCAAAGACATCATAAAGGTTGCTAAAGCTTGGAAAGATCTAATAGTGGGCGTAATAGCTTATACCCAACACCTGGAAGATAGTGGACCCAGATATTCAGAGCTGGCAAGAGTTTAAAAGGCAGTTAAGTTGTTTTATATCTAACGGTCCGCTTAATCGCTTAAAAGAAAAATGCTCAACATCTAGTGAGTAAGTAATTAAGCGGTGTTGACATGTGTCCTGGGTAAACAGTTGTTTTCGGGAAAATAAGATAGTCGTCAGATGTAGAAAATGATGTCCAGAATATATGGCTCAAATTCAAAGTTGATAAAATGTGTTGCAAAGAGCTGTTAAGCTGCGAAATTGAAGCATGCAAATTAATTACAAAACGTGTGGACACTGCAGTCGAATTCAATTCAAAAGACTGATTTGATTGAGGCTGTAAAATTGATTAAGTCAACTTACAGTCACAATGATTCATCAAAATCATTTGAGAAAATATAGGATTGCAGAGAAAATTGGCTTCACGCGACTATTGTGTAGAATGGGTAAGCTTTTCTGATTCACCGACATTCAGATTGTTAGTGGGATTTGCAGTTCAAAAAGTTTTTTAGAACTTTGTCTCATAATTTAAATCTAATATAAAAAAAAACCTTAGATTCAGAATGGTCCCTAGAGTTGAGATTTCTAGAGAGGTTGATTATCAAAAAAGAAACGTTAGGGAAGATTTGTTACAATAATTGCCACTGTCCATAGGAGACGCCACTCAAATTAAAAGGGTAGTTCCACCACATCCCCATTTCAAAATTGGAGATGGGTTATATAATTCTGGTAGATGGGTAAAGGATTTCAAGACCAGTTTTGATGGTCTTACTCTATTCATAATAGCCTATAGCCAAAGGAATGCTCCTACCCCAGACTGTAACATTTGGGAGTTAGACGTAGGAAAATTGATAGCACCTGGTGTGTTTATGGACACTGATTTGTTCACTTTAATTGCAAACACTTATGACAAGGTGGCTAGGGTTGTTAGGGATACCTAGGGAAATGTGCTATTAACTGTATCAGCTGATGAAATCATAAGGATCTTCAAGCTGACTGACACCTCAGTGCACATGGATGATATTGATTTTGAGTACTTTAAAGAAGTATACCAGACTCAGAGGGAGTATTACAGGGATGAGGCATTGAAGAGATACTTTAATAAAATAAGAGACTTGGTTGTAGTAGGGTCTAGGACCCTAGAACCTTTCAAGTTGTATCTATTTAATGACAAGGCCAAAAAAATGTACAGTGCTCTATGCCAAGTTTTGGGGGTAGATGAAGATGTAACAATGCCTGTCCACATAATGCTAATGGTTATTCAAATTTTGCATCCCCACCTATCAGTAGTATTTGATTTTGCATCTTATATTTCCCAGGAAATGCATGAGGGTCTGGTAGGAATTAAAGACAACAACATACACAAACCAATGGGATGGTATTCCCTCATGATGCATATGTTCTTGTTCAACAATGCAGGCTTCTTTGAGGAAGAAATGGAATTGACTAAGTTCCAAGGTGATGAAGAATTGCCTATTCAGATGTGGAGTACTGATCTGTCATGGGATAGGAAGAGTGCTAGTTATGTTTATTTTGATAGGGTTTTTGCAACTAGACTCAAGTCACTGTTGTGCAATCAAAATGCTAGGGTCCACACTGAGATGATGAGGCTTTTGAGGCCTATAGAATATGCCCTAGAACTAAAAATTTCTCACAATTGGGGAGATCTAATTTTGTACCCTTTTTCTACAGTAATTAGGGTTTATGGATTTAGGGGAACCCCTTATGTGCTGCCCTACAAAGTCCCTCTCAAGATTGGAATAGCGGAGATCATAAGGCAATTGGGTGGGCTACAGGAAGAAGCCCTGACTGGAAAGATGAAGGGAAACATATTTCCTACCCTCACCAGAGCACATCATTTCATCATAACCAAAGGTGGGTGGACACAGTTTGACAAGTATTTTGAGCCTTATCATCTAGCCAGGTCTGTATCCAGGTGTGTAGATAATGAAGACTTTATCATGGCTATGTTCAGGAAAAGGACTAAGTGCTTGACATTAGAACATCAGTTCAACTACCCTAAGGATATCATCAGAAACATTTTTGACCTTGGTGTCCAGGAGGTCAGGAAGGAGAAATTGATGGCATACAAAAAGTCTTTGGACTTTGTACGTAATTTTGACAAGTCTTATGACCCTTTAAAGGAATTTTTCCCATGGTCTTATAAGATTGACTCCCTAATGAATCTATTTGAGGGTATCATACAAACCCTAAATGAGAAGAAGTAGAGGTTAATGGAAAATGAACCAGAAAAGGCTCTTGCTATTTTGAACAAATTTCCACAGGGAAGAATAGTCCCACCGGGGGATTATGTAGTATATAAAAGGAGAGGATACACTACTATTGCACATAAAACTGACAAACCTCCCCAGCATAAAGGAAAGAGGCCAGGAAGTGTTGATATTCAAGAAGTGCCCTCTCCCAAAAAGGAAAAGGGTGGAAGCAAAAGAACAAGAGAGTGAATTGTACTCTCCTTCCCAATCCCCCATGCAATATGATGACCAAGCCATTACTAAGAAATTGGTGCAATTAAGGAATGATGGTGAAGTTGTTGTCACCACTCAAGAGTTACAAGAAGGGATGCCAGAGGCACCTAAACATACAACAGTTGACCTCACAGTAGTAGAATTTACTGGCAGGGATTTAGATCCTATAACCAAGCAAGCCAGTGATGAATTCTTGTCTGATGACAATTTCATTAAAATTAGGGCATTCATTCAATTTCTATGGAGATTCCATATTTATGAATTCAATCATAAGTGCCAAAAGCTGCAAGAAGCCCAGCCCAACTCTGCTAAGGAAGATATAGAGAAAGAAGTCAAGCAGGAGATGGTATCCAATTTTGATAAGGTCACCCCTGAAGAGGGTAGGGAAATGATTAAGAAGCAGGGAGTTATCATACTGCCTCAATGGGATTTAGCAGATGTAGTAGTTTTCAATGCTGTCAGGAAGAAAGCAAAGCCTATGAGCACTACTGGGACATCAATTGGTGCTCAATTTAGTGAAGACCATGCAGCCCTGGAAATTTGGTCATTGAAGAAAAAGGACAAGAGGAGAATAAAGGAAGGTGATGATATTGAGGATACAGGAAGCCTAATTGTGAAGAGGGTTGCTGACACTTCAGGAACTAAAGCAACAAACCTCATTGTTCAAACAACCAGTTTAAGGCTAAGGGTAGCTGAGAAAGAAAAGGAGGCTTATGCTAGCTTAAATGAGAAGTATGAATTTTTACTTAAAGCCTACAATGAGGAAAAGGTCAAATCCTTGTTGAAGGATAACATAATAGCAGTATTAGGGGGTAAGCAAAAAATCCAACTTATGCCCCAAGGGGTAATTGCTCAGGAACCTCACCAACCCTCTTCCTCTAGTCCATTTGTGACATATCCCCTATCCCCTACACCTTTGAGTCCCACCACCCAAGAAGCCATTGATGCCAAAAGAGCAGAACTAGAGGCTGAGAAAAATAGGTTGATTAGTGAGAGATCAAGACTAGAAGAAGAGGGCAAAAGGGATCTTGAAGACTCCCCTGCATACAAAGAGGCTAAGGAATTGGTGAAACAAAAATGTTCTGACCAGATATTTTCCAACCTCAAGAGGTGTGCTAGTGAGGTCAACCTTTCTAACCTCTATTTACTAGGAAAGAAGATTGCAGGCATCATAAGCAAACATGATGAGGAAAAGGAATAGTGGTGATTTGATAGTGGATAACTAGAAGGGGAAGATAGCCCATGTCAAATCTTTTTACTCTCTTTCAAAGGAGTAGAACAATATTGATATCATCTTGACAAGCACCCACACATGTCTCAAATTGATGATTAACTTGGACACCAAGAAGAACATGGTCATCAAGAGGGTAACAACTTTGAGAGAAGATTTCTCCAGGGATAGGTATGACATGTTTACCAACATGTTCAAAGAGGATGGGAACATAAAAAATGAAGCCCTATGGCTAAGACAATTGAATGAAACACTAACCAACAGAACAAAAAGTATTGTTACATTGGGAAATAATGGCTGGTTTGTGTTAACTATTGACATTTTAAATAAAGCTAAGGCATTTTTTGAATCCTGGGAGGAAGAAATTGAGAAAGACAATGTTGATTGGGAGGAATTCAATAGCCAGAGGGATGAGGTCCTCAGTTTCAGTTGGCCAAATGATGAGGTGTTCACCACATCAGTTAGTAAGTATGGTATAGTCACCCCGGTAGCATGAGACAGTAAATATAAAGGGGACAGCGAACACCAAAGAGGTTGAGCAGTTTGAGAAAATCAGATATTGGGGGCTCTGCATCAACAAGAGGACAAATTCCAGATGACAAGGACCTAGCCACCTTAGAACAACTTCAAGCATTCAAGCGATCATAGGACAAAAGATTACATGGCTTATAACAAAGATTTGTTATCCCATTCACCTAAAATTTTGTCTCATCTGTATACTGTATTTTGTCCTCTAGCCTAGTCACTTGTAGCTTGTTGCATCCTTATTTTCCAAAAGGATTCCAAGATGACTATGGTTGTCTATAACTAGTAAGTTGTAATGTTGTAATAAGGATGGTAAAAATAAAACTACAAGGCCGACTTCTGAATTGTGTCTGAATGTTGGTTTTGAGTCTACTGAATGTACTGATATCAAACTTACATTAATAAAATATAATGGAATCTCCATTTTGATACCAATGATGTCTTTTTGCATTTGCTCTTAGTTCTTGTATGTGCTGTAAGGCATTTTGAGTATACTGGTTATAAGGTAGCCATGTCATTGTTTGTGAGTTGCTTTCAAGGAGAGTTTTAAAATCTTGTAGATAATTGCAGAGGGTTAGGGTTTTGTAGGAATTTGATACAGGAGTGTGAGGATGAGATGATAGTTTGTAAGGCATTCCATCTGAGGTTTATTTGTATTTACATTAGTTATCCTTGATGTATGTATGTTTTGTTATGACTCTATGACCCATGATTAGGCACTGGCCAAAATGCTGACAAGTGGTTGTTATCATCAATCCAATTTTAATCAATCTTTACATTTACGTTATCTCAAATACATGTCTAGCTAATTGTATTCAGTACAATGCATTTTAGTGATTCCTTGAAGAATGAATCAATAGGTTAGTCTTCCTAAGCCTGATGGCATAAAAAGAAGAAGGATCACAAATCCTTAATCCACTGTTAAGATTATTAAAAGATAATACTCTACCAAAGGTACACCCGCCTGGGTATGTGGAGCCCAAAGTGTAGAAGGATTTCCATCCTTATTAATTAGCCTTTTCCCTGTGAGAATCTAAATTGGGTATTAGAGAGTCTAGCATTCATTGTTATTATAATTTATTCTACAAGGAAAAGAGCTAACAAGAGGTAAGGATAAATCTGAAGGAAAGTTACCTTTGAAATGTTTTTCATGCAACAAGATAGGTCATTTTGCATCTCGATGTCCTAAAAGGATTCCAAAGCATAAACCTAAGTTTTATAAATCTAAGTATCCAAAATACAAGGAATGTTATTATGCTAGTGAAGGTGTTTCTGATGATGAAGTTTTTGACTATGATGAGATTGAATTTATTGCTATTAAGGAAGATGAACCTTTACATGAAGACAAAGCCTTAGTATCCTATGTTGAAAAGAAATTTGAATGGGTTATTGATAGTGTTTGTTCACATCATATGACTGGAGATAAAAATAAGTTTGTTAGTATGAAAAGATATGATGGTGGTGTTGTAAGATTTGGTGACAATGCTCCTAAGTGTATCATTGGAGTTGGATCTGTTTCTCTAGATGGAAAAATTAATATTGATAACGTATTGCTTATTGATAGACTTAAGAATAATTTGTTGAGTGTTGGACAACTAGTGGACAAGGGTTATCAATTAAAATTCATTGATGGTAAATGCTCTATCATAAGTAAGGCAGGAGACTTGATCACATCTGGTACTAAATCTAGAGGTAATGTATTTGAATTGAATACATCTGAGGCTTCGTGTTTTATTGTGAAGGTTGATGACAGTTGGTTATGGAATAGAAGATCTTGTCATGCTAACTTTGAGAATATTATAAAGGCAAGTATGAATAATGCATTAAGAGATCTACCTAATATTGTGAAACCATCTAACACTATGTGTAGAGAGTGTGTTATGGGGAAGCAGACTAGAAGCAGTTTTAAAAGAAAATCTATTTCTGTGAAAGGAAAGTTGGATCTGGTACATACAGATCTGTGTGGTCCTACAAGAACAATATCTTACTATGGTGAGAGGTATTTTATAATTTTTATTGATGAATTTTCTATGATGATGTGGGTTACATACTTAAGAGATAAATCTAACGCATTTGAGAAATTCAAGATATTCAAAGCAAAAGTTGAGAATGAATTAGGCTTGAAGATAAAATGTTTGAGATTAGATAGAGGTGGTGAGTTTACTTCTTGTTTAATACCTACTATGAAGAGCATGGAATATGCAGACATACATCTGCTCCTAGAAAACCACAACAGAATGGGAGAGAAGAGCGAAGGAACATAACAATATTAGATGTTGTTAGGACTATGCTGCTGGAAGGAAATGTATCACATGGTCATTGGAGAGAATTTGTTGGTACTGCTATGTACACCTTGAACAAAATTTAGATCAGAGAAGGTAAAAGTAAGACTCCTTATGAATTGTGGTTTAATCATACTCCTACTATACAATATTTTAGAATATTTGGAAGTAAATGCTATATCAAAAGAGATGACGAGATAGGGAAGTTTGATGCTAAAAGTGATGAAGCTATCTTCCTTGGTTATTATACTAAGAGTAAAGCCTATAAATGTTTCAATATGAGATTGAGGAAGTTGATTGAAAGTGCTAATGTGAGGATAGATGAAAGGTTTCAGATTCAAGAGAGAATGTAGGACTGTGGTCAGATTGCAGAGATTCAGGAGGTCACTACAAATTTTGAAGAACCTTTGGAAATTGATAATGAGATCGAAGTTGAATCAAATGAGCTTACTGAAACTCCTAAGACTCCAAGGTATGTTAAGAAGAACCATCGTGAAGATAAAATCATTGGTGATGCAAATAGAGGAATGATGACTAGATCAAATGTAAGAGATGAAATTTGTTTGATTTATCAAGTTGAACCAAAAACTATTGACGAAGCATGTAGAGATGAATCTTGGACTAAAGCTATGCAGGAAGAATTAGAACAAATAAAGAAAAAAAACACTTGGGAATTGGTTCCAAGGCCTAAAAACAAGAATGTGATACGAACTAAATGGGTTTTCAGAAACAAAATGGATGAGGAAGGAACAATGGTAAGAAATAAGGCTAGACTGGTTTATAAAGGTTACTCGCAACAAGAAGGCACAGACTTTGAAGAGACATTTTATCATGTTGCTAGGTTGGAATCTGTGAGGCTATTTCTTGCTTATGCTGCACATAAAGACTTTAAGGTATATCAGATGGATGTCAAATCTGCATTTTTGAATAGAGATTTGGAGGAAGAGGGATAAATAGAGCAACCTAATGGATTTCCTCTGACAGAAGATGAAGACATGGTTTGTAAACTAAAGAAATCATTGTATGGACTAAAACAAACACCAAGAGCATGGTATGCAAGACTAGACATGCATCTTCTTCATCTTGGTTTCAGAAAAGGTAATGTAGATAGTAATTTATACTTAAGAACTGGTGAAGATGGAATTCTAGTCATAGAAGTTTTTGTTGATGATATCATTTTTGGAGGTAATGATGAAATGAGTAAAAGGTTCTCTAAAGAGATGGAAAATGAATTTGAAATGTCAATGATTGGTGAAATGATTTTTTTTCTTGGGTTGCAAATTAATCAGAACAAGAATGGTATTTTTACATCTCACACCAAGTATCTTAAGGAGATGTTGAAGAAATTTAGAATGGAAGACTGTAAACCTGTTGGGACACCTATGGTGACTATTTATAAACTTACTCATAATGATGAAACTCGGTGTTTTTCAGACAAAGTATAGATAAATGATTGGAGGTCTACAATATCCAACTCACATCAGACTAGATATTTCCAATGCAGTTGGAATTGTGGCAAACTATCAAACTGATCCTAAAGAGACACACCTTACTATTCTGAAAAGAATTTTTAGATATATGAAAGGAACAATAGAGTATGGATTATGGTATGAGAAATTTGATGACTTTATTTTACATGCATATACTAATGTTGATTGGGTAGGTAGTGTGGATGATAGAAAGAGTACAAGTGGAGGAGCATTTTTCCTTGGAAAAAGGCTAGTTTCCTGGTTAAGTAAGAAGCAAGATTGTATAGCTCAGTTTACTGTTGAATCTAAGTATGTTATTGCTGCTATAAATTGTACACAAGTTGTTTGGATGAAACAAATGCTGAAGGAAATTGGAATAATTTTTGAAAAGCCAGTGACTATCCATTGTGATAACACTAGCACAATGAATATGTTGAAGAATCCTCTAATACATTCAAAGACTAAACATATTTCTATTAAGTATCATTTCTTGAGAGACAAGGTAGTAGAGAAGGAGATCAAATTGGAGTATGTTAGCACAAATGAACAACTAGCAGATATATTTACAAAACCTTTTCCAAAAGATGCTTTTGAGTATCTCAGAAGCATGCTTGGGGTGAGAGCCCTTCCCTGTGGTAATTGAACTGCCTCACAATAGGTACTAGTAATCATGCCAAAGCCTTTCCTAGGAATAATATATTCAAACTAAGGATTATTGGATCCCACCATGAGGTGCATTTAAATTGTCAACCTAGGGATGTATACTTGAAATGGGACAACACGATATGTGCACTAAGTCTCTCAAATAGTCATACTACCTATGCTGCAGGAAGTAAAAATGCATGAAAGGAATCTATGCTAATGCTGCAGGAAGGTAAACACACTTAACTCCTTAAGGAAATTAATGCTAAAAATTGTAAACTCAACTTAAATCTATTCTATCAACCCAGAGCATCCACTATAACTATCCTTGCAAGTGCTACAGGAACATTCATGAAGTATAATGTTGCATGAAGAAACAATAAACTCCTATTCGAAATGTTGTAAATGCTGAAAGTAAATCTACTTTACTATAATCTAATCCACCTCCCAAGTGGCCCCCCTTGGTTGGTTTATGCTAGTTACTAACACAAGAGGTAAACCAAAATAACTTCATTATATTTCAGAAACTGATTACATAGGAACAATACACAGAATTGGAAAAGCAACTTGTTGTGCAAGATGCAACAACATATTCCCAAAAACTCTGAACTTACAAACTAACAATCAAATCCCTATAAATAGAGGATTGACATTTATTCAAAACAAAAAGATAAGTTTTGACTTAAATCTCGCCATAGAAGCAAAAAGGAATGTAACAACCCACGACATATGCAATAAAGTCTAGACGACCGGTTCAACAGGATAGTGAGTGCCGAGGAAATATAATAGAGCTATACTCCTATATTCTCTGGAATGGTGACTCCTCCAATGTAGCAGATGTATCTTTCGGTGCCATGATAATTTCCCCATCGTAGCTGGACTTCAATGTTCTTCTTTTAATGTTGTCGACCACTCTCAAGCTACTCCTTCTTCCTGGCAGGTTAGTTAGCATGCAAAAATATATATAAGTAAACTTAGTCAAATTAATCCAAATATTAGAACACACATTCTGATAGCTATATGAAGTACTACAATACATATAATATTAGCAAAACATGACATAACTATCTACCCATAGACTTGACAGTTCTAACTGTACTTTAACACAAGTTCAAATAGTTATAAGTCCACAAATGTCTTGGTAATGCTTAAAATAGAGTATCAAGATCAATATAAAATAGAGACAATAAATTGTCTCATGAGTAATTAATTGATGCATGTATGCATCAGTCCAGTGGCTTTCAGAGCTATATCATTTTTTGGACTTGATGTATGGATCTACTCCTCAGGGAGAGTGATCGCAGGAATACTATAGAACATATTTTGGTGATTTTGTACCTGGTTGTTACAGACATGAAGATTTGACAAAGCTACACCTTACAAAAGTTTGATGAAGAATTATGGCACCCTTTTCCATTGTTGTCAAAGGGGGAGAGATTCTATGTCAAAATACCTACTGTTTTAGGGAGAGTTGTGTTGGTGGAATGTTATTCCTAACAGAGCACGGAGAGGCATGACAAGTACACTGAACTAGACTGCCAAGAACAATTGCATGTCAAAGAACTAGGAACATGGAAAGTGTAGAAGAAAGTATAAACACGTATAAAGGATGGTGTCGTGGAAGGATCACTCTCTTGACACACATCATGAGGATAATGTCATGGAAGGAACACTCACTTGACAAAGGTAGATCAAACCCCCCATGGCACTTTATAATGTAGTGCAAGTACAAACATACACAAAATGTGCAAGATCCCAAGCATGCAACAAATGACACTTTATCTCAGTGCATTTTCAAAAAAAGAAATGCTACAGAAATAGATGTCTACAATGCTCAGGAATGACAAAAGGTTGTAGGAACATAAGTGACAACTAAAAAGGATTCATTCAGTGCAAGGAAAATGATTCCAGGACCTGAAACATCCAAGATATTCACTAGATTGCAAAAAAGCAAAAAATTGAATAAAATATACCTGGAGCAAACTCTAGAAATGAGACCCATACCAAAAGAAAGAGCACATAACCATCTTTCCAACGAATGTGTGGAATTCAGAAAATGGAGCCCATATGAGAAAGATATGGCTCCTAGAGTGCAAAAAAGAACCCTGGTTTTGGCTGGGAAAAAAACCTACAAAATGACAAAATCAGAAAATCAAACCTGCAAATCAGATCGGGCTCGGAACCAGCTTTCTGACAATATCTTGTTTGTAAAAAAAAACCTTTGTTTGCTCAAGTTACAAGAAAAAAATCAAAGACTACTCCAAAACAAGAAGAGTCCCAAGAAATCTCTACTAAATCTGGCAGAGCTCCACTAAATTTGGTGATGTTGCTAAATATGGCGAGATTGCCAAAAATTTGGCCAAAGTTGGCGGAGTTGATGAAGCAGGCTGACGGAGCGATGATGTCATCAGAGGTACCAAGAAAATATATTAAAAAAACTTGAGATGGTGAAAAAAATATTAAAAAAATAATGTGGCAATGGGTCCGAGGCCTTGGGGCCTACACATGGACCTTGGGGCCTCCACGGCCTTGGGGCCTACGCATGACTGTCGTGTGGGGGGAGGCCCCATTGCCTGCCTATGGGCAGGTGGGTGGGGTACGAACCCCCACCCCCCAAAAAATGTTTGATTTAATTTTTTTCAAAAAACCAAAATCGCCATAATCATCGTCTAAATATTTTTTAGAAAAAAAAAATTTGTAAAAGAATTTTTACATGCATCGCAGAATTTTTTTTACTCGCCTCAGTATGCATGCCCAGAAAAAGGTCGTACAAGCAAAATTTTTTTGCCTCATATTTCAATTGTGTCCAAATTAGGCATGCCTTATATGAGAATAGGGGAATATGGGCCTTCTGGATGCAACCGCGAGGTCGGTTTGTGCCCAAAGTGCTCAGAAAAATAGCTCCCTCCCAGATCCACACAAGAAACATCAGTAGGCTTGAAACCCTCGGACCTCCAAAAATTCTTCAAAAACTTAAGAATGGGTTGCAACAACAAGGCTTTGGTACCATATTAGAATTCATAGAATTCTATCACCAAGATCCACTGTAGCAAAAACCTGTCACAAAAACAAAGAATGAAGACACAAGAAAAAATGATCTAAAAGATGAAATATTCATTCAGAGGGAAAAATAAAATACAATGAGATCTAACCTTATAAAAGTGATAAAAACCCTAAAACAAAGAAACCTAAGTTGCATGATAATAATTAATAAAAAAATTAATTATTACATACCTAAAGTTTAGCTTAAGTAAACTAGAGATAATAAGTGAATTAATAATTAAATCAAAATGATTTAATTAATAAGTGACATATCTTATTACTCTAACATCCTTCCCATTTTTTTTTAATTTACAAAATTAAAACTATTAAAATACTCTTTTGATTTAAATCTATCGAACATCACACTTTTTAAAAAATAACATTATTTTATGCAAGATTTGATAGAATTTAGAGATTAATTTCACGAGTGTTCTTCAAATTTTGAAAATGTAAATTTTGAAAATGCAAGAATACCTTTTTGGTTTGTTCCTACCAAACAACACTCTTTTCACATGTTATTTCAATTTTTTTTTAAATGGTAGGAAAAACTAATTTTTAAAATAGTTTAAAAACATAAAATTCAAATTACAAATAATGTACAACTCACGATTTACCTCAATAATTTAATACAATTCTTCTAAAGATTCCTTCTTTTCCAATAATCCAATGCAAGTAAGAATATTTCTTATTTTTGTTTCGAAGGAAGGATTTTTATCTTCAATTCTCTATTTTCCATGAGAATGCATAGTGAAATAAAAGCAATTTTTTTTTTCCATTTAAGTCCATATTTAAAAATAGATAAAATTAAATGCTTTTACAATTTAATAATAGTTAAATCAAATATGCATTTTACATAATATTAATATTTCTAAATAATTAACATAGCAAACACCCCCCTCTCTCTAAATTATCAACATATTAATATTTCAAATAGATTATTAAATCTTTGCACATACCAAACAAACACAAACAATATTAGCATCACTCAATAAGACACATGACACATCCATAGATCTAACACATGAGGATCTAGAATCAAAGTTGATTGAAATAAGATTTTCATGGGGTTTGACAAAAAAATGTTAATATGGTGAGGTTGTTAGTGATATCCATGTGTCAATATTCTCCACATACTAACTATTGATCAAACATGCTAATAAATGTATTATACACTCCAAAAACATTATGCACATCTACCCAATACATAATAATTAATGAATTGAATAATAGATTTATAAAATGTGCCATAATTCACAATTAAATTAAATTATTCATTCTTGAGATATAATGACTACAAGATATCATCAATTTTTTACATCTCAGGTCACAAATCATTTATGACTAACACAATTTAGGAGCAAGATGCATAATCAATAACAACACATAATTGAAACACTAAAATGATCCAACGCACACAAGCACAATACATGCACCCCATAATGCATAGACAATACACCATTCGAACACCCTGATGGTCATATAAAACATCCATAATACACCATTAAAACACGTTGATGAAACAATAAACCTCATTAGAAATTTCAAAGAGATGACTCAAAGCACATGAAATATTTGACACATCGAAGAAATAGTCAATACAACATATCTAAATAAATTAGAAAACATATGTAAGGAAAAAAAATGGGAGTCACATAAATGTAGGATGTGCATTACACATTAATCTCCTTCACTCATCCATCAAGGAATTGAATGAAGATACTTTAATGACCAAGAATACTTAGATGAGAATTACCTCTTATGTTCACCTTCACACCATCACAATCTTTATGTCCGTAAACCAATTCTGACATAAGGTCATGTGTAAAGATGTATTGAAGTCACCATCTCATCCATTTTCAACTTGGTGGTAGTGCTTCCACTAGCCATAATAAGGTGGTCCCATGAATGATCTGAGGAATAACACAACAAACTCATGCAATAATCCCTCTCCTCCATGTTTACTCCAACATAATACCACAATATAAGAATAATATTAAATGTATTCAAGTGTTCAAGCATATAGCCACCGTCCTCCATCCTAAGGGTATACAACTTTCACGAAAATAGTTTTCAACCTAAGATTTAGCTTCATATAAATCTCCCAAGTTCTTCCAAGTAAGTATTATCAGCACCACTACTTTAACCAAGTAGATAAGACCCTTAACTTTTATATCTATTTTGTCCTAGTCTTCTTGTGACATAGTAGTATGTTTGGATCTAGATAGTGTAGCCTGCAAATCTCTATCTATGAGATATTTTTAGTCTATGTATTAAGCTTGGTTTCTATTACAATTTTATGATGGATTTATTTATCATGCTTGAACAAATCTCCCTAGTGACATTGACCTTCCTCGCGTACAAGGGTCACAAAAAGAACAAGATAACTGCACCACCCTCCATTGCTACTAAATGCCAAAATAACAATACACCTTTCTTTGAATTTTATATATCGTCCAACCCAACAATTACTCATTTGATAAAATTCCCCCATAATTTCACTGATGATATATAACTTTTTATCCTCAATTTTAATATTCTTTAGCAATGGGTTGATTTTCTTCTCAACTTTATTATTCTTAAAAATGGTGAATATAATTATTTTAATTTCTATTATCATTTTATAACTTTAGGGTTAAAATACCTTTAATTAATCAGTCAATGTTATTGTGCCAAGCATGATAAGACACAACAATCCATGTAGAGATTTTTGGTATACAATGTACTTAAACATCACATTTTTCAATGATCAAATAGTTTATAATATTTTGGCGCTTATACCTATTCAAAAGTGGCAATTAATGAAGTCCATTTATTTCCTAAATATTGTGTGGATTAATGTTTACTAAAGGAACTCATGCTGTGAACACTGTAAAGGTGTAGATTCATTCTCAAGAGCCTTAAGTGTATTATATTTCACATAACTAAGGATTTGACTAGGGAAAATTATCCATCTCTAACAAATTTTATTGTAGTTTTCTTTCTATCACAATGTCCAACTACTACCACCCATCGAACTACTATTCCCAACCCACCAAACTACAACTCTCTCTCAATCTATAGCCTCCCATCGACAACTAATCACCCACCCACCTTAGGTGACAGGGAATGAGAGGGTCCTCCAATAGCTGAGATATAGAAAAGCCTTTTTAAGGCTACTTTAGAAAGAGTGATAGAGCTCTGCCACTTCTATAAACTTTGTAGCTGTTGACATACCTCTCCATCTAGTTTAACACACTACCATTTATGACTAATTAAATCATAGTAGTATTCTTTTTATTTTGTTATTGGAAAGTTTATATCAAATCCATATAGTTTTTGTAAATAGAGATGGTGGTTGCAAGAAGCTTTGATAGTTTGAAACACAATCATCACAGGATCTCGCTCATGTCGAAGATTTTGAAATCACAACCCCCTGCTCGAGAAGAATGATAGGCTCTTACCTGAGATGAAGGGTCAACACAAAATATGTAGCTTTCTCACGCTACGAATGCGAATGGTTAGCCTTCTCAAATGATGCAACATTAGTTGCTTCTCACGCTGCAACCATAAAATGTTGTCTCTTGAGTTGGTTGTGGATGCTCCTTTGGGTTCCCTCTATAGGGGTGGTTTCAAGGATGCTTTGGTTGCTACCTTGTCAGGTGCCTCTTAGAGACTTGGTACTAGGTTACTATTGTTGGTGGATGGATTTTTGCTCGCATTGCCAAATTTGCACCTTCAAAGGAGAAATCTTGACCCCTTGCCTATGCCAAGACATTCCCTGTGGCAGTATGTGGTCCATATGTGGTGGAAAATGTGGATTCCTACCAACGTTGTGGGTTGGTTTGCAAATTCATTGATTTCTGGCCTTCTCTTCCAAATCTTCATCATTGGGTGACAGATTCATGGAGACCCTTGGTCTTGGGTATTAGTGAGCTCTTCCCTTGTGTAAAGGGTTCTTTTATTGCTCTTTTTTTTTTTTTCCTTTCGAGGAAGAATGAGATTTAGTGCTTAACAAGTTGTGGGTTTGGGGGACCCACTCTATCCTGGCTAAACCCTAGATAGTTTCCTTTAATCCTCTTATTGAATCACTTAGCGTGCATCCACTGCGGGTTTGAGTCCCCTATCTTCCCCTTCACTTTTGGGAAAACTCTTGTTTTGAGGTCATTGACAACTTTATTGGTTGTTTCGTAAAGGTGGATGAGACTACAACAACTATGGGTCTCTCTACCTTTGCACGAATTTTGGCGGACATCGATATCTCCACAAATCTCCTTGGAGATGTGGTTCTCATGGTGGGGGATAGGCCATGGACTCAAGTGGTGGATTATGAGGGTATCCCTTTTTTATGCCGCCTACATTTCTCTACTGGTCACTTGGCAATTGATGGTTCTCTCTTGCAATGTAAAGGCACTGCCACTTGGTAGAAAGATGCTTGTGAAGAACATTTGATTGTGTTGGATTCTTATTCTTCCTTTGATGAAGAGTTGCATGCTGACAATGAGGATGAAGCTCCTATTGGAATTTTGGGTGATGCTGCAAATTTGGGTGATGCTCATGCTGTAAATCGGGTCGTCCATGAGAATAACACTCTTTCTCCTTCTAGTGTGGCCCCCTCTAGCCGCGACGACCCTTCTTCACTTGCTACTCCCGCTTTGCTCTAATCTCTAGATGATAATGTATAACTTTCTCAACACTCCGACCCTTGTGCTTACAATTGCTCAAATAGAGTTTGATTAGCTGCTCCCCCTTGTGGTGGGGATCCTAAGGACAACATCGCCTGGTTAGTTCTCCGATTACACAAGAAAAGTAGTTTTTTAAATTCACATTCTTCTCCACAAGTGGAAAGTGAGTTTCCCTCCCACTCTTGAGGAGGGCTACTAGCCTTTATGCTAGTGTGTTTTTTATATTTTATATTTTGTATTTGCCAACACCTTTACTATTAATGTGTTGTTAGTGAGTCGTTGATGACCTCTACTTGTAAAAGCCAACAACCATGCTAATGTGCTAGTTTTTGATGCCTTTGAGTCATGGTTGTGTAAGCGTCAACCCCTTATTAGACTATTGATTTTAAGAAAAAAACAATTCAATATAGAAAAGCCAAAAATTGAAAGATGTCTATTTGATCAAAATTGAATTTAGAACTTTACACTCCATAGAACTTGATTGCTTGCGAACTTATGAACTAATGAAACTATTGGAATCATTTGAAAAGATAATTTTTTTTATTATAGTATTTAAAATCTATCCAACTATTTATTTAGTTAAATCCTATTAAGGAAACACTTATCAAATCTGAACACCTATGATCATAATAAAATAAAATAAATAAAAAATAGAAACCTCTTGACTCGTTCCGCAAGTCAAAAATGCGAAATTTCACAGGTAAAACACTGCAAGGATAACGAAGATCGCAAATTCGAAACCCTTGCCAAAACCCTGCTGCAAAGTAAAAAATGGCTGGCATGCTGCTGATTACAGCACTTTTACTGTTCTCACCCATGATTTCTCTAGCATTTTCTCCAGAGAGTCCAACAGATCAGCGACTTCTAGTTCTTCTGGACGACCTCGCGATTAAATCTTCACATTCCTTGTTCTTCAAATCTCTGACAGATCGAGGCTATCAACTCGATTTCAAGCTCGCGCACGATCCCAAGCTCTCATTACAGAGATACGGAGAATATTTATACGATGGTCTAATTCTCTTCGCTCCCTCCGTTGACAGTAAGTATTCTCACACTTAGTTAATGTATCTTGAGGATCTATATCTTCTAGGGTTTCTACTTTCTTTGGGTTAAACTTATCTGTGAATTTAGGGCTGGGAGGTGCCCTCGATTTGCCTGCGGTTTTGGATTTTGTGGATTCGGGTCATGATCTCATCCTCGCAGCGGATACAAGCGCTTCCGATCTTATTCGCGACATTGCTGCCGAATGCGGGGTCGATTTTGATGAAGTAAGTGAAATTCGGAATTTTTTTGGAGCCCGATCTCTTAACTGTATCTTTCAAATTGACAGCTGATTTTTTTCCATCCTATATTTCTCTGGATTCCGTTGTTGACCCACCCTGATGTCAGTTTTTATTTTCACCGATCTGTTTTTCAACATAATAAATTAAGCATAAATGTTTTTGATTGGTCATGAGCTGATCCTGATCCCAGCGGTAGGATGGGGCACACTCAGAATTCGATTTGGTAGTTTCCCTGATTAAACATTCTATAACACACTAAGAATTGGATGTGGTAATTTAGTATTTACCCAATTAAACAGTCTATTATTTGTACATTTTAGGATATAACATGTTTCTTGGGAACTTGTAGAAGGGTCTCCACTTAAAAGTCGCACTGATGTACCATTTCAGCTTATCCTATTTGACTTTTTAAAATTATTTATTTTCACCATGTGGACATTTTTTATTTCCATTGCAAAATATTTCTTTAGCTCTTAACCTGGATTCTGACATCAAATTTTTCTGCTCTTGATTTTAATTTTCACTGTTCTGTTTGTTAACAGTTATTTTTGTATTTGTTTTTTAAAGAGTAGAAAATTTCTTGAATGAATATTTTATTGAATTGTCTTAACCAAACAACTCGGGAAATCACTGATATGAGATATCTTATATTGGCTTTGATCAATTTCAGGACCCAGCTGCTTTAGTTATTGATCACACCAGCTATGCTATTTCTAAAACGGATACTGATCATACGTTGATTGTTAGTGATGATGTAATTGATTCCAATGTTATATTGGGAGACAAAAGACTTGAGGTGAGTTTGCATTGATTTTTTTCATTATTCTTTTTGATCAATTCATGGTAAAAAGGCATCTTAAAGGACCAGAATAGCTTATTATTAATAGGTGTTAAGTGCGAGTTCAAATTCTTAGATTTGGAATGAAATTAAGAAAGCAATTGTCAAGAAAATTAAGGCGTTCCAAAACAGCATTCTGTTGGGGCTCACACCTGGAGGCTAAAACATGGATAAACATGGATAAAGCATGCTTATATACATTATAGAACCTTAACATATAACGGTCGTGTTAAATAAATTAAATTGAGAGTTCACATGAGAGTGGAAGTCAAACAAATTATCAAAATTTAAACATTAATTTTATAGGGCAGCCAGGGGATGGGTTTCTGAAAGTTTCTGATTTACCGGGACGGGTCAAATTATGCCAAAAACGTGTCCCCAGGTAACACTGCTTAAAATCAGATATTTTCTTCCAAGGAATCTACAAACTATTATTTGCATCCTTTCCTTTCATGATGCAGACATAACAATATAAATTTCCAAAACTACAAAATCCAAGTTTTAAAAACAAATCATATTTGTCATTGGTTGTTCTGATTCTTGAGATAACCCCCAAACGAAAATAACCAAACACAAGAAGCAAAACACTCAACCTAACAAATACCAGGATGAAATCAATCATAAGAAAGTCCTTTCTTATAAGTATGAAAAACACAGAAACAACAAAAGATAATTATAAGAGTATACAATATGAACTATAACTATGAATAAAACTGGAAATGAAGGTGGGTATATGACCTGTTTCATTATATCTTGACAAGCAGTCTTTTGAGCTTCATCTTTACAACGAGCCAAAGCCCTTTCAGCGTAATGAAACAAAGAAGGACGAAACATGCCTGGCTGCATGAACAAAATAAAACATTTTACCGGACAACTAATGTAATGCCAATATGCAATAATGAAAAATCAAAGTTCACACTTATTACTCGTGTTGCCATGATTATTTATTACTTAGATGGTAATTATTTATCACATTGCCCTACATTCAATCATATGTTATAGCAAATGATAAGCTACTCCCGAAAATTGCCATCTAATATAACAAGAAACATCCACCTTATAAGGAAATTCATTTCAGAAACTCATAAGATTTTTTATGTGTTCTCATTGAGTCATTAGAAATCTCAGCTGGGTATTTATAAGCTCAAGAAACTTCTGTGACAACTGTTTGCTAGACTAGAAATCCCAGACAGGCATTCAACGACTTCTTTCTCTTTTTGTTTTCAAACTTATCAGAGTAAACAGAATATAACCATAGAAATTTGTCATTAGAAATCTCAGCTAGGTATTTGTGAGCTTAAGAAACTTCTATGACAACTGTTTGCTGGACTAGGAAATCCCAGACAAGCATTCCCTGAATTCTTTTCTTTGTTTTCAAAAATTATCAGAGTAAACAAAATAAAACAATAGATTTGTGTGATATATGCAGTAATTTTGAGTAAAGGATAAAGATAATTTTTTTAGGTCACCATCCAGCAAAGTACCAAATCAGTGTGAGGCAACCCTCAAGTAAGCATTCCATTCGGAGGCTATCTTTTCCATTTGATTTACATATTGTTCATCAAGGCATACAGCCCTATTCCCTACTGTTTTGAACGCATCATCTCCACTACGTGTACACAGATATTGAATATATAATATAAAAAATTGTCTCTCTATATGTTTGTATGTGTGTGTGTGTGTCTGTGTGTGTGAGAGAGAGAACAATTCCCTTTCCAAAAAACTTGAATTTAACAATTTGAAAAAACTTAACCACTTCACAAACTCCTGCCATTTCCCCATTCATGCAGCATAGAATTTACTAGAGTTCCACTTTGGCATCCTATTCCCCTGTCAGAGTTTTGGCTTTTTTGGAGAGAGCACATCCATTCTATGTCATCAAACTTCAAAAAAAAAATCAATATCCGACTAACTTAAAGAATTTTTTTATAAAAATTATAATTCGTTGTATGATTCATACGGTAAAAAATAAGGGATTTTATAGAAACTAATGACACTTCAAACACCAAGGGATTTTTCTCTTGTTTCATCATTTAATGAGCTTCTAGAAGGGAGGGGATCATGGCAGCAACCTTTCTGTCACACTGTCCAAGGTCTGATGAGGTGGCTCCCATCCTACGTAACATCTATTGCAGGTATTGGATATGCCTTTCAAAATAAAATAAATGTAATTTCCTTTTTATACCTAAAATGTACCCATCCTTTTAAGTTTTTATCTATATTATTTAATATATCAAATTTATATATTTGTTATTTATGTATTAATGTATTCAATTTAACATAATATTGTTTTATTTTTATGAATTTATTACTTATATTTCTTAGAAACTATATATATATATATATATATATATAGTCAAATTTAATCACGATTTTTTTTCCAAATTTTTCACCGTTGCTGAATTTCATCCAATTCTTTTTGTTGCCAATCACAAACACAAACTCAATCCTTGTGAACTAGCTTCCATTTATGGCTTTTCCAAGACATAAAAGATAGTTTCAAAATGAAGAACAAACATCTTCAAAGGTTTGCCAAACAACTTTCTAGAAACCACTCTGATTTTGTAAATTAAAAAGTAGTAACTTGAAAGAAAAAATCCATCTAAAGTAATGCTTTAGCCACTAGCATCTTCTGTGATTCGGAAAAAAAGAAAAAAGAAATTTCTTAAACGCAATATTCCATCCAGTACCCAATTGGAGAGTATACAGACTTTGAATATATCTCTTGTCTAATGCAATTCGACATCACTATATCATTCATTTTGTAGCCACATAAAACCATCAAAATGAGTGACCAGGTGTGTCAATTCACAGGGTTGTTCTACTCGTAGCTTAAACTACTTTTAGTTATTATAATATATTCCACTAGTCATCTTTCCGATTCCACCATCCTGCAGTAATAAGCTTGATGGACCAGCTATGACACAACATATTATGCACCCGCATGCCTCAATGATTTTGCATTTCTTTCACGCATATACGAATAAAGAGGCGCAAAACCCAGCTTTCCGCTAGGGCACATCTTCTCTTGCATCACTCACAACTTTTGAAATTTTTTGGCATCCCAGAGATGTTCTTGTTATCCGGGGTTTCTTGGGGACAGTGTAACATCCCTAGGACATCAAAGGATATCCCAAACAGCAAAAATATTCTGACACTTTTCATGTCAACAGTTGTTTAAAAAAGAAAAGATATTTGTAAAACTAAAAAGACAAAAATATTGGGCAATTTCAAACAGTTATATTCATGGGCATTGATGAAAAACAATCACACATTCATGTTTACAATTCTACATTCAGAAATCTATATTTCACTCAATGTTGAAGGTCATCTTGCAAAGCTTTGATGTGAAATATTAAGTTTCACTATATTTTTGAGTTCATTTTGTAAATGTCAATGTTGAAAGTACGTTCTTCAATGCAAAATGTGAAATTTGAGAGATTTTTATATTCCATGAATTTTAGCATTTTAGAATGACTAATGTTGATTAACAGTTTAATTATAAAATTGAAAAACTATACAATATGTTTATTATGACTTTCTGTTTTAAACTTTTAAATATAGATACTGTGACTTACTGTCCCCTGACCAACCCTCTGACCTCCCAAAAATCCAAGAAGAATTTTGCCATTCCAGAAAGATGTTCCACCATCCTAGAAACATGGAAAAACATAGCAACAAAACCTTTTCTTTTTCCTAAGATTTTGGTTGATGCATCAGATAAGAGCTTCAAGATGAATGGAAAAGCACTTGAGCTCATCATAAGCGCATGTGACACCAGAAATAGGCAACCTGTGTCCAGAAATTTAAAATCACGGAAGATTAAAATATTGGTAAAAACAGGAACAAGATTACATGGTATCCTGCAAGAAAGTACACATGCTGATCACAAAGGTTAGAATGGTTACTAGTTGCTGACAAGAACTATTGTTGAAAGTGCAGTGATGCATGGTGCATTCAAACTCCTCAAACATCGCATTGAATAAGAAGCATTATTGGAATGTAAAGAACAAGGATAAAGAAGATTGAGACTCCTCTCTCTCTATATCCAGATTATAGATAGGACTTCCACCTCAAACCCTATAAAAAGAGCTTCAACACTTAGTAAGTTTACTTGGCGAGCGATCTAAATTGAAATGAAACCTGCAGAGCTGGTTTGAATTTAATGTTACAAAAGCTAAGGTGAAGGGGATGCTACTAATGGATAGTTTAATTTTCTAGAAAATTATAAGGATTGGTGCTCTGTTGGTAAAATGATGTGGAGAACTGTGTGCACTAAAAACTCTCCCTTTGAGGCAAGTTGATAGCCATGGTTTTCTAATATCCTCTTCCCTAAGCCACTTTCATTTCCACGGTTTGGAAATGCTAACTTAATTTCATTTACTTTGTGAAAAATAAGAGATGAGTCTAAAAAGAGACTGATGCAAAAAAAAATCAACTCATGCCACCGAAGTGCTGGCGTTTAAAATTGTTACGCTTTGAGAAGCCACCAATATATCTTCAAACTGATATTAAGAATGGTTAGTTCTAGGTGTGAAAGCTCTGGAAGATAATTGGACCAACTATAGGACAAGATTGTCCTCTACTCTTCTGGCTCTGCAAAACCAAGGCGGGTGCACCTAATCCAGGCAAATATTCAACTTTCACAACTCATTACAACTTCTGGATAATTACAACAGATTAATGGCAAGTAAGTACTAAATGTTAACCACTCATTTATTGACTTTTCTCTACCATGGTGGGATCAACACAACAACTGCAAAACATAAAGGGAAATGAAATGGTTTTGATATAAGTTCAGGGACGGAATATAGCCAAACCAGTTCAGATATATATCTCCAAAGAATATACTTTTGGGTAAATTCCTAAATACAATACTGCAACTGAAACAACCTATTGGTAAAGATTCAAAGCCATAAACATAAATATCTCAGATCACACACTACAAGATCCTTAAGATAATCCAGATAGATTTAATGTAATATCCAAAGCATTTTAATTTGATCCTAGATCAAAGACTTGTGGAATACACATATGTATAAGTTGAACTTATACAGTAAGCCAGAAAACTTACAATTCACAGAGATATCACAAAGGAGAGACTTAAAACCTAAGAACACTTATATTAAGTATGATGAAAACTTGTTTCTGCAACAATATGACAACGAAATACACAGTTCAATAATATACAAAAGACTATGAGCTTTTTATTCTATCTCAATACAAACTGAAAACACATTTGCTATATTCTAGACTGGAAACAAATACAAGCCTAATGCTTTACAATATTTCTCCCAAATCTCCAGCCCCTACTAAATGGTCTTGAATATTCTTTTATAGGAACAAGAATGCTACAAGCTTCAGACTCTTTAGGGTTAGGGTTTGAACCAATCAAATCGCATTCAATTCTGTGTCAAGTTGAAACCCTCAATTTTTCTCTTCAATCTGTGCAAATCTGATCTGCAATCAATTTGCCCTATCCATGGATGTGAGCGCAGTACCCTAAGGTGCAAGAAATTTCACAACATGGCTCTGAAAGTGGCTCACATATATGCAGAAATGACCAGGCGTCGCTAATACCAGTTATCCTCTGATATAAAACCCTTATCTGTCAAGTCTGGTCTTTAATGCATCTTAGTATATCATATTACTATCCCTGCTCTGGCCAACAGCTGTCTGGAATCGATCCATAAGATCAGATCATCTCATTTATGGCTCTGAGATCAAATATCAGTGGCACCGCCATGAAACCCTTTGGAGAATACATTTGAATATTTAAATTTCGGTTAGAAATGGTCATAGGTGGCGCGTAATAGAAATGAACGGCCAAGATCAATCCTTTGCTCAAGTTTAAAACATAACCACTGATTTCCTTTAAGTCTTCCCGGGTCCACGATTAAATCAGAGAGGTGGCAGCAAGGCGCAATGCCTCAATGGTTAGATCATGCACACCTTTGCATCAAGGCTTTACGCCATCCACGCGATCTCAACAAACTTGTCTGGTCTTTACCCCTTTCCTTAGCTTTGCCCCCTAACCTGTATTTGACCCATCTTTAACTCTGATTTGACTGGGCGACTGCGCGACTATATGATCTCTTAGTCGCGGAACAAATCTTTTAACTCATGTTACACTTTGAGACTTCGCGACCGAGGAGATCTCCAAGTCGCGAGAACTTTTCTTAACCTTGGGGCTTATTACGAGATTCGACACCAGCCTCAGATCTTAGTTTTAATCGACGACCTGCGTTTAGTCGTTGAATCACTTAAGACCTTACAAAATCATTCCGAGACTCAGCGCCATATACATTCACTTGGGCTCGCCAAATGCCACATGTCAACTTGTTACTTGTCTGACTTCAACTTCTCTTTTTGTCCGCTGAGCTAGATGACATCACATATCCACATGTCACAAAGGCGTAATGCCTTAAACACTAGATTTCGAGCACTTTCTCATTAAGGGATCACGCTGTCCATTAGATCATCTTTAAACTGCTCAAGCTTTAATTCATCTTTAACCTCAGTTCTTTAACATGACTTTGACCAGTCTTTAACCCTGGGTAATGATTTCCTTTACATCTCCAAGTCGCTGAATGATCCTACTAACCTTGGTTCCATTCAGAGACTACGCGACTGTCATTGGATTAGCTTCAATCTAACGGCTCGCGTGAAGTCTCCCAATCATTAACTTAAACCCTAATTTGTTACGAGACCGTGCGACTATAGCTTATCTCTTTGTCGCTGAATAAAATGTTTAAGTTTGAAATTTCTCAGAGACTTAACAACTACCATAGGATCTCAAAATATTTTGAACACGTGGCAACATCTTAAATCATCTGATTTTCACTCAATCAACGGTCCGGATGCATTCACTTCACTTTATAACTCTAACTCAACTCAGACTTAACCAGGATTCCATTTAGAGACTTGGCGACTGAGCAAACTCGAAGTCGCCGAATAATTTCCTTAACTAAGGTTTCATTAAGAGATTAAACATCAGCCGTAAGATATTACTTGAAATCAACTATCAACGTTTAATCTCATAACCCTTTTGTACTTTGGCAAATCTTCCTTAGACCATGCGACTACCCTCGGATCTGCTCTTAATTGGATGGTCTACGCTAAATCTCAATACATTTCACTCATCTGCTCTTTCATCTCGCGATTAAACGCTGTCCACAGGATCACATCTGGATCTAACGGCTATCGCTTAGTCTCATGACCTTTTCCTTAACCCTTAGTTTCTTAATAGATCTCGCAACTGAAGGAAAATATAACCATGCCCTGACCACAGGTTTATTTCGAGATAACGAGCTAAAGGAGATCGCCAAGTCGTGGAATAAAACTTGAACCCTTGAGTTTATCAAGAGATTTAGCGTGAACCACAGGATCTTGAATGAAATCTACGACCTTCGTGAAGTCTCGAAAGAAAAATGGAATATGCCATTCCACTTGGAGATTAAGAGATAAGGTTGTCACGCCATCTCTGGATGGAAAAGAATATTCGATCTCGGCTAAGAGATTACGCGACTAACTTAAAAGATAAAGCGCACATGGGAAAATCTTGACTTAAGTGGCTTGGAAAAGGTAATGAGAAAATAGAACTAGTCTTGAGGGTTTAGCATTTTAGCCATGAATAAAGGCACAACAAGACTTAGGGCTTTAGCCAGAAGCTAAAATAAATTGCAGGGACAAGAGGAAAGCTTGGAACCATGTAAAAATTTGCAAGTGCTAACACGAAGCATATTGCACTTTGCTCTAGTTCTAGAACAGGCTCCTTACTGTTTCTTCCAGTAACTACGAAATTTCAGCACGAACTCCAGACAGACAGGTAGGATGTCAAGACATTATCAAAATTTTGACTTACAATGGTTTTCAAAAGTACCTTTTGCAGTATGAGCCTCGGGTATCCAATGTATGTGTGATATCCCATTTCTAAAATAATATTTAATAATAGATACATAATAATTATAAAATTAAAATATAAAAGTAAATAAATAAACACATAAATTATAATATAATACAATTATAAGACAACTAAATATCCCAATTTTGTGAAATCTCTCAAGAGACAAAATTGCAAAAAGAATTGATAATGGGTGTCAGACATGCTCAATATCATTGAATTGACTATTCAAACGAATTACCCAGAGGTACCAGTAAAGACAGATCAGTGGATAATGACTATTAAGCGGTGATTTGTAATGAACTGCACTGATTTGGCTAATTAATGATTAGTCAGCCGATGAAATCAGAGACTTACAGGAATAACTAATATCGACGTGTGTAATAGACAGTGCCCAAGACCATGTCTTTAAGTCAACGTTCATGGTCGAATCAATAATAGCCATAACAACCATAATAAACAAATATAGCTAGCCGATAATTAAAAGAGTGATGGAAAGGCATGAAG
>MU227909.1:1720426-1765346 GCA_018584345.1 Thuja plicata
CTCACCGCCCTGATCTGGCGACATCCCGACTGAGGGAAATCACTTAACATGAAACTGTTAGTCGCATGGTCGGGAATGTTATGTCTTAACCGCCAATTAATCACGAGACCACGCGACTGAAGCAAAGCTTTAACTATTTGAATGTCCTGATCCAGCGATCATGCGACATGAAGTGAATCGCGAAGTCGGAAGACATTTCTTTGACCTGTTGACTCTTCTCACGATCACCCGACTGAGGTGGGTCCCGTTCCTTTTAAAAGCTTATAACATGAAAATCAAGCGACAACCCGACTAAAAGGAAATCGCTAAGTCTCGAGACATAGATGGAATATTCAATTTCTTAACGAGACTACGCGACATAAAGGAAAAACTAAGTCGGGAGAAGCTTTGGCATATTCGATCTGGGTCATGCGATCAAGCGACCTGACTTAGAGCACATGTCTTAAGTGACTGAAAAAGGTAACGAGAAAACATAAGACATGGCTAAGAGTTCTAAACATGCATCGTTTAACACTAGGTTTTAGGGTTTTTTAAGGGTTTTGACAATTTGGCAAGGAATAAACATGAAAACATGAAAATTTCACAGAGAGCAAGGCAAAGAACAAGGCGTAGCAGCAAAAACATGAAATACAACCAACACCAAGCCTCCATGGTTCTTTTCCTGGCAACACCAGTCCCATCTTACACAGTGTCTCTTACTGTTACCCCTGCCATCTAACCATAGGAAGTCTCTGAGGATTCTTTCTAGCATATTGACACGAGAGTTGGTAAACATCCATGTTGAAGCATAGTATATATGATGTGCAGAGAGGACCTTTTGCACAATTTGGATCCTACTAGCAATAGACAGTGTTTGTGACTGCCATTTAATATGTTTCTTGTTAATCTTCTCATAGATCGAATCCCACATGCTGTTAATATTTGGTTCTACTGAGAAAGGAATTCTGAGGTATCTAACTATTTTCTGTGGTCCTGCCCATTGCCATCCTTTGTTGGTTAGCCAAATGGGAGGATCATCTGACCAACCCAAAACAATTGATTTGTGAGGAGCAATTTTGGATCTTGAAACCTTACAAAAGAATCCAAGTCTTTCTACTGCAATGTCAAAATTTTCTTCTAATAACTCTAAGAATAGAGCCGTGTCATTTTCAAACTGTGTATTTATAAGGTTCTCTTTGTTAGGAAGAGAAATGCCTTTGACAAGAGGTCCCAGACTCTGAGCCCTAAGAATATAGTACATGGCATCTGCTGCAATTACAAACAAAGAGGGTGCTATAAGGCACCCTTGTCTGATGGATCTTTGCAACATTATGGGTTCTGATAAAGATCCATTAACATCAATAAATGTAGAGAAGTCTTTGAATAAGATGTTAATCCAGTTACAATAGTATTTAGGAAAGCCAAAATCTTTTAACATTCCTAACACAAACGACCACTCGATTATGTCATATGCCTTTTCAAAGTCTAGTAATATCATGGCCACATGTTGCCCATGAGCCCTAGCCCAATTCATTGCCTCCCAACTGGTAACTAGATTCTCAAGGATATATCTGCCTTGTATAAATCTGGTTTGTGTATTTGAAATGAAGTTGCATAGTAGAGGAACAATTCTCCTGGCTAATACTTTTGCAATGATCTTATAAGAAAGATTTAACAATGTAACAGGCATCCAATTTTTCACTAGAGTTCTATCCCCAACTTTAGGTAATACCTTCACCACTCCTCTGTTTATGGAGTCTCCAAGAGTCCCTCTGACCATAGCTGTTTCATACAATTCCATTAGCTCCATTACTACCCAGTCCTTATTCTTCTTGTAGAACTCAGCCGGAAGACCATCAAGCCCAAGTGCTTTTCCATTAGGGAAAGAGTCGATAGCTGCTATAATTTCTTCTGCTGAAATATGAGTCCCTAGGAAGGAAGCATTATGTTCTGATACTTAAATATATGTTCAAATCTTAAACTATACTTCAATTCTTATTATCATATTATATGTTTATTTTTTACTATAAATGTAATTCTATTAAAATGAAATATATACATTTTAATAGGTTCTTAAATATTTTACTTCTTCCTTTGATATTTAAATAGGTTCTTAAACTTTAATTGCCCTCTTTACATAAATAACCAATAATTAACCAGTTGGATCTCTTTACACAACCAATTAAAGAAATAAAGACTACATTTTTATTCAACCTTAAAAATGTACTCTATGTGGCTATGTCGATAAGGCAACCAGAGAACAAGAAATTATTAGACTCTTGCTTTAAAAGTTGTTCTCTTTTTAGTCAGACATACCTTAAGAAGAGAAATAGTTAGGCATAAGAGTACAACATAATTTACCATTCTGCTTATTTATCGTGTTAATCTCTTATGCATAATAGTAATAAATAGAACGTGTATGTTTGCCTTTCCTAAAATTTTGACAATCTACTTTAGATGCTTTTACATCTTTAGGGTTTCTCTTATATTATTTAAACCCATCTCCCCGTACATATGGAATAAAATCTTCTAGCACCTACAAGTTTAATATTTACCATACAAAGTAACATTGGTATTTAAGTTCCTCCCTTGATAGGGAAAAAAATACTATATCAATAACATTAGAAAGTTTAATAGGAAAAAATCATTATTTATAACAATGTAAGATAGATAAAAAGTTGGAATCGAGAGGTCTTTGGTGACATTTTTTTAAATCTAAAAGTAGAGTTCAGATTGATATTAAGGAGGTTCAAGATCAAATCCAAAGGGAGGGTCTCTCTGAGGAGTTTAAAGTTATTGAAAATAACATGTTGGCAGACTATCATAATATTATTACCAAGAAGGAAACTTTCTGGAGACAGAGGTTGAGAGTGCTCTGGCTTAAGGATGGAGACAAAAATATCAGGTTCTTCCATATGGCTACTTTGAAACACAAGGCTATCAACAGGATCTCCTGTCTTCATTCAAATGGTAGAAATATTGTTAAGGAGGGAGACATTAGAAAGGAAATGATGAGTTACTTTTCCTCTCTCTTGTCTAAAGACCCAAGTTTGAATTCCCCTAATCAGGATAATTTGATGTCTACTATTCCCTTTCTAGTTAATAAAGAGACTAATAAGAGACTGAAAGCTATCCCTTCGGATAAGGAAATTAAATCTGTCGCTTTCTCCTTTGAAGGTGAGAAATCTCCAGGCCCTGATGGGTTTCCCATGTTTTTCTTTTAGAATTATTGGGATGTTGGGAAGGAGGTGACTGCTTCCCAAGCTCTCCTCAAAGAGCTTAATGCTACTTTCTTGGTTCTGATTCCTAAGAAACCTGGTACTAACAGTGTTGATGCTTTTAGACCTATCGGCCTTTGCAACTCCCTTTATATAATTATCTCTAAAGTCCTTAATTTGAGGCTCCTGTCTATCCTCCCTTCGATCATTTCTCCTTAGCAGAATGACTTTGTGCCTAGGAGGTAAATCCTGGATTTGTATTATTGTAGTGCATGAAAACATTCATTCGTTGGAAGTTGCTAAAAAGTAGGGATTCCTCATGAAATTGGATTTATCCAAAGCTTATGACAGAGTGGATTGGAACTTCTTGATGAAATTTTTGGGAGCTTTTGGATTTGATAGGGAGGTTATAAAACTTGTTATGCAGTTGGTCTCTTCTGTCATTGTCAATGGTGGTTCCTCTAGCTTTATTAGACCTTCTCAAGGACTCAGACAGGGAGATTCGACTTCTCCTATTCTCTTCACTATTATGGCAGAATACCTGAGGAGATATATCAGCAAGCTAGTGGGAGAAGGCTTGATTACTGGTCTCCAACCCTCTTTGGCAAGAACTTATTTCTCCCATGAACAATTTGTGGATGATACTCTGACTATGGGAGCAACTACAATAAAGGAACCTAAAAACTGGAAAAATGCTTTAAATACTTATACTAAAGCATCTAGCCAACTCATCAACTGGGACAAGAGCTCTCTCTTCTTCATCAATACCCTCGAGGAGAGACAAAGAAGGATATCAATAATTCTAGGATGTAGTATTGGTACTCTGTCCTCTTCTTACCTTGGTTTTCCACTGAGTTCAAAACCCCCTAAAGCTTTTTGGACCTCCATTATTGAAAGATTTAATAGAAATATCTTTGGTTGGAAAGGTTTTCTTCTTAGTCAAGCGGGGAAAATTTAACTCTTGAAATCTACCTTGCAGAATCTTTCTGTTTATGCCCTGAGTCTGTTCAAGATTCCTCACAAATTTGCTGAGATGATTGAAAGAATTTTAAAAAGATTTTTGTGGTTGGGTGTAGAAGAGAAGAAAAGATTGAGTTTAGTGACATGGGAGAAGGTGTGCAAGCCTAAAAGATATGGGAGGCTCAGGTTGAGAAGTATAAGACAATTTAATAAAGCCTTGCTGGCCAAACAAATTTGGAGTCTTTAGGGAAGGAAAAGAATGGAATTCTATCATTAGGAATAAATATTTTTTCAACAATCCCACGCTGGAAGATTTTCTATGCTCTGGAGAGGAAATTCAAGGATCCTATATTTGGAATAGTATCCTTCATGCCAAGGAACTGGTGACCAAAGGCGTGAGGTGGAAGCTGGGAAATGGCAGGAGAATCAATTTTTGGGAGAAGTGCCGACTGCAAGATATGCCCTTGTCCAGTAATCAAGATTGGAATCAAGCTATAGAAATATGTAAAACTACTATAGGTGAGAATGCCTGTGATTACTGGAGAGGGGAAAACTAGATCACTTTGGGAGAGATCGATAGAAAGCTTCAACCCATTAATAATCTGCTGCAAACCTGGTTTTTGAAGGAAGATAGTCATGGTCATATTATTTGGGCTTCTAAATTGGTCGGTGTCTTCTATTGCTTCTTCCTGTGATATTTCATTCGCAGGTGACGAAAGAACTCTACGCTCGAAGGTTTGGTATAAATTTCTTATCCCTAAGATCAATTTATTTTTTGGCTTCTGTACCAGAATAAATGACTGACTATTGATAACCTATGTAAAGGCGGTTCTATTTACCTAATATATGCTACCTTTGTATGGAAGATGAAAAATCTTATAATTACATTATGTTGCATTGCTCCTACTCCTATAAGGTTTGGGAAATTATCTTTAGAAAATGGAATTTTTGTTGGTTCTTTCCCCTCTTATGGCAGGATTTTATTATCCAATGGAGATGTGATGGGAAGTCGGGGTCTAGTGTTGTAGAGAGTCATCCTGAATCTTCTCTAAGGTCTCTCTACTAGACCTTCTAGGGTATTCAAAATCCTAACTTGAGGTAAGTCATTAAGATCTTCACCTCCTTCTCAAGACCCAGTTCCCATCAACAAGCTATTCGTCCATGCTCACTGAATCTACAAGGGTAGATTCATTCTCCTGGCTAAACCAACTCATTTATCCCACACACTCATAATATATTCTCACTTTTCTTCCCTAGCCGGACTATCACCAAGCTCGCCTAGGGTAAGAATTCCATCTTCATGTCTAGCACTTCTCCTACAAAAACAAAACAAAAAACTATATACAAGGGATCCTCTTAGATTCCATCCAGGCACATGGTTCTCACCATAGATTCAAGAACCTCGAGGAGCCATACAATATTTACAACCCAGAATGGGCCAGAAACTCGCAAACTTGCAAAATGAAAACAAAACTAAGCTACTTGCACTCAGAAAAAACAACAAATGCTCAAAGATAATCTAAGAACACACTTTGCAACTATTCATTAACTGGAAATGAAAACAACCATACATCCCACTATTTTTCCAACTCTCCAACAATTTCAACCAACATGCGAAATGAAGGCTTGGGAGATCATTAAGTAATCATCCCATCACTCGAACATGTGTCACTGCCCATTCAAGACAAATGCGACACGTAAGGAACTGTTACAACTGACTATACTAGTCATAAAAGGCAAAAGCCACATTTTCTGAGCCGTTGTAACTGACTGTACCGAGTGTCAACACCGAGCACCAATACAAACCAAACACCATTGAGAAACCCCGAGCAACATCACCGAGTAGCCCAAGCAACATAGTATAAACCGAGCATCGGTACTACCCGAACACCAGTGCAAACTGATCATTTCATCTTTAATGCCTTTTCACCATATAAGGTTCCTAGTGCCTTGGTTGGATTTCCAGAGGCTTACAAACTACCTATCAACATAAAATAAACTAAAAAAAAAGAAACTAAGCAACTAGGGTGTTTATTCACCGGATTGACCTGGGTCATTACAAGAGTGAATGAACAAACACCTTACAACAACTTTAAATGAACACAAAATTTTCTTTAACCTAGGTGCTCCTGCACCAAGATGTCCTTCGAATAGACTGGCTAGAGAATTCTAGAATTCGCTCCTCCCTCACTTCAGTTGGTAGATATGGAAGGACAAAAATAACAGAGTTTTTCAGGACAAATATGCTAAGGCTGAGGTGGTGGCTAATCATATCTGCAGGGGGTTGGAGGAAAAATTCAACTCTATTATATAAAATAATCCATCTCTCATTACTTCCTAGGAGGATCTTGTGAAGGTCAGTAACTGGCATCTTGAGTTTAATTCTCATAGAGCTCAAAACCCTAGAGATGGTGCCCAATGGTCTTCCCCTCCCCAAGATTGGTTTAAAACTAATTTTGATAGAGAAACCAAAGGGAACCTAGGGTTGCCGGGAGGTGGTGCTATTATTAGAGATTGGGATGGTAATTGTATCAGAGTGGTGGATTTTCCTCTTGGTCTTCAAACCAATTATAGGGTTGACGCTATGACTTCTCTTAACACTGTGATGCTGGCAAATGAACTGGGATGTAAGAAAATATGGTTGGAAGGAGATTCTTTAAATATCACCAATAGCATAAAAGACATTAATAAACCCTTGTGGACTATAAAGAAAATAATTGATGAAATCAAACTTATATCTCTTAAGTTTGAAGAGTTTTATATCACTCATGATTACTGGGAAACGAATATTGTTGCAGATGTGTTAGCCAATTTAGGGGTTAAAAGTGACATCATCTGCAAGTGGTTTGGGGTGGTGAACATTAATGATGACATTAAAAGGCTTATTATTATTATGATAAGATTAATCATAAATAAGAAGGCATTCAAAGTAATAATGATCTCAATTGTGATGAGACAGATTAAAATTACAAGAGTTGCGAAGTGGCAGCCGGAGCATATTTTCATAATTACCTATCTTTTCACACATGTTTTGTGTGTGCCTAAGACATATTGGGCTACGAATTTGTTTGCATTGTTATTTGGATGCTAAAGTCTTGCTGCATTGTTCTGCCTAAGTTCATCAACTGCAACCTGGAAAATACCTGTGAGAAAAAAGAGATGGGAGGGGATCTTAAAAAGGAAGAACCCTCTGAATGTAGATGGAAAAATGAAAAGAAAGTCTAGAAAAAGATTAAGAAGGGTGGGATTGAGCGTTATCTTCAATGTCTGCATGGTAATAAGAAGGAGATTACCAAGAAGTTTGCTGCATGCTGGGATAATGGGGTTGTTAACCTCGCTGGTAAGTCTTTCACTCTTACCCTCAATTTTATTGCCGAGATTACGTGTCTCCCTTTGGATGGTATGAATTATTTTAAGGATAGGAGAGTTGGTAAAAAAGATTTCAAGGATTTTCCTAGAATTGATGAAGAGAGAGCCATGTTGATTAAAGGAAAATAAACCTTTATTAATATCAACAATATTAAGCTCATCTGGGCTCAGGTTCTCAGGGTTATAATGGACTACTTTAATCTTGATGGGAGATTCATGAGGGTTTACAATTACCATTTTGTCCCCGTCAATCACTTCCACCAAAAAACCACGGTTTTGTTTCCCTACTTGCTTATGAGTTCTCTGAATCAGAGCATTATGGATAACAAGACTAAACCTAATGCCCCTGTCCTTCATGAATGTCTCATTATGCTACTTTTTAAATTTGCTAGAGACAAAATCCTAGAGAATATACCTAAACAAATTGATAACAGCAAGCCAAAGAGAAAAATTGTGGTGATTGACATGGGGCCGTCTACTAGTAAGAAAAGTAAAAAGGGTAAGTCCTGCTAGAAGGAGGTGCCCTTGTCAATCTTTGATAAGGTTAAGGGCATGAAATCTGAAGATGACAAGGATGACGACTCCTCTGAGGAGGATATTTCTAAGAAAGGTGAGAAAAATTGCAATGATAACCTGGATGAGAATGATCCTCCTGTTAAAGACCAGACTGCCCAGGAGAACCGTGAGCTTTCTCTTAGTGGAAAAAGTAAGGATGATTTCGTGGTTGGTATTGATAATTGCAGCGCATGCAATCTAGAAGAGAACATGGATTCCCTCATGGAGGAGGATATGAAGGATCAACATGAGGTGCTTGATGAGGTTGAGAACTTGCAGAATAATATGGATTCATCCCTAGATATTGGTAAGGATACTCAACAAGAGTTCTTTGATGGTCATGACCAGAATCTCTCAGATAATGAGATCATGGAAAGGGATAACGAAGATAGAGGTGACGACGGGGAAGATGAAAGAGATAATATGGAGAAGGAGAACCATTGTGATTCTGATAAGGTTGAAGCTGCTGATCAGGATTATATCTTGAGGGTGAACCCTACTAGTACGGAGGGTCCTTCTAGCAAGCTTTTGACTGAATGCCATATCAACAGAGACCCTGATTCTTAGAAATATGATTTGGAGGATAATAAGGATAAGAAGAAAGACACCTAGAGTAAAGTTGAGTCAACCTCGTGGGAGGAGGAAGATTTTAATCACAAAAAGTGCCAAATATCAGCGTCCTCAATGCGGCTAGGAGCAGATTTGTCTTGGCCTTCAACCTGGACAAATGTGCTTTCCATAAAATTGAAGAGTTGAGCATCAAGTATAGGGCTTTTGATGCGAAATATGATGTGTTGGAGGAGATGGTGGACAAGATGAGAAATGATACGACTATGGATAATAGTAAAGGTAAAAAAAAATTGATTGAGGATATGGATAATTTTAGCATGCTGGAAGAGAAAATTTTGAGCATTATTGATGAGAAGCTTTCCCCCATCTACAGTAGAGCTAAAAATAATGAGAATATGTTGAGGAATCTTCTTTCCCTAAGCAATGAAGGAATGAAAGCTTCTTTTTCTAATCTTAATGCTCTCTACTCCTTGCTGGAGAGAAGCTACTTGGAGAAAAATGCTATTCTCATTGATGATGAACCAACGAAGCTGGAGGATCAGGCTTCTGGTCCAGGTACTAGAACTAGGGTGAGCATTAAGAAGAAGATGACTTATCTCCCAATGGAGCTAGTGAATCTCAAAGAGTCAATTTATAAGATTCAGGCTCTACATGAGGATTCTGAATAGTTCTTGAACATTCTAGATTGATCCTTGTTGCCGGGAGTTTTTTGTGCCATCTGCTGGTAGCTATGCTGGAATGTGTCCTTTTTTTGGAGCCTAGTGCCTTTTTATTGTAATATCTTGTTTTAGGCCTTTCGTTGGTTTCGTCCGCCCTTTGTGGCAGATGTTGTTTCTATGCTGGTTTGTAATGATTTCTTTTCTTCCTAGCATGTAAAGGGTTTCAGGGCCCCTTCAAAACATGTCTTTACCTCAATCACAAATAATGTAAGATATATAACATTATTTATTATATATCATGTGAAAAGATGTAGAGAAATCTAATTACGATACATAAAAATAGTCACCTACCCTAAGTAGTACAAGATGATCCAATTTGTTGGTTAATTCATAGCCAAGTCAACCAACCAAATAGACTGCCCCAACTACCTATATGCTTAAAATCCAAACCCTAGGGAACATCAAAGAATACTTCTACAGGTGCCACGTAGGAAACATATATCAATATTAACCTATAAATGGGTGCTTGACAAAAATAAAATCATGTTTCATAGCCACATAAGAGGAAGGTCTTTAGTTTAAGAAAATAAAGAAAACAAAAAAGGAAAAGTGAAATTGATTTTTGCGAGCATAAATTAATCTCTCTAAGTTATGCAATTTTTTTGCCTGAAATCTCATATATGTAAATCAATCATTCCAACTTAGCAACATCATATTAACCATGTAAACATCAAATATAACTTGGTTGACACAGGATTTAAGAAGGAAACCCAATTTGAGAAAAACCTCTATGGGAATTGTAACCCACAATAAAAGTTTACCCTTCTAAAGTACGCTCGATTAATAACTTATCCTGTTAAAGATTAAAAACACATTTGCTAAATGTGATCCTGTTAGGGGATTTACCTCAAATCTGTTAAGATCTTCACCCTGTTAGGAGTGGCCTTGTTAGAGGTCTTTAAACACTCTTTTGTAATGCCACCCAAGTCTAGGTTTTACAAATAGGACAGTTAAATCCACTTGGTTAAGAGATTTCTCTGTTACAAATATTAATAAGCAACATTAAACTTTGATCTATACATATAGAAACTACCTTTTCTTGTATCAGATCCTTTATGCCCAATTGAATACTGGCATCTCATACTCTATTTATCTCTTTCTCAGACTGTAGATTTGTCAATCTCTCTTTCTCTGTTCTTCTTGGTAAATGTTATTCTTCAACTTCTCCTTCTTCTTTGTTCTATTCGCCAACATCCTTACACTTTGTGTAGTTCTCATCCTTTATATAGACATACTTTTGCCTCTTAATCTCCTTAATTTGATTTTCCTTCATTTGCGCTTAGTCGTTCGATCATCTTCTTCATAAATTACAACTCGGTAAACCATTTCACTTTTACCTTGGAACTTGTAAGTTACATAATTCTGTTTAACCTCTTGATCTTTGCCTTAGATCTTCATATTGAATTTTCTCATTTGTAGATCTTGTAACACAATTTATTTAATTCATTTCCTCATCCAGTTCATCATTGCTTCACTTTACATTTAATTTTATCATCATTTAATATCATTAGTTATCAGTAACTGTACTCGGTAACTGACTTCATTCACTGCTCGATGTCTAACTCATCTTTGGTGCTCGGTAACTATAACCGACTCACATAACATTCTACCGACTGACTCAGTCTAGCTCAGTGAAGTAACTCTTTCAGTCATAACTTTAATTCATTGTAATTCTCGACTTGATCAATCAAATGTACCAATTTGATAACATCAAATATATAGTAGAAAACAACTATATCATCATTACTTCATCATTGTCTGATCTGTATTTGTCACTCATTTAACTTCTCTTAAGATATGGTAACATAATAAAAATTAATTAATCAATTGCTTGACATCAATGACAAAATAACAACTGATCTAACCATTTCTACAATCATGATACTCGGTATCACTTGGTCTTCAACATCTCCATCAGATATTCATCAGTTAATCAACAATATATACACCAAAATTAGAGTTTGTATTTCTAACTTTGAATTGCATAAAATATAAAATAATTATACTTTTCATTTAAAAATTTAACAAAAGCATTTAACATAAAAAAATGTTTAGCTATATAATATATTTTTAGTACAAGATTATTAGAATAATATTTTTATTCAAATACAAATATCTAAAACATTAGAAATCTCATGTTACAATAATATAAAATAAAATTACATATAATTATAAATATCTATTTAAAAAAAATAAATATATTTAAAATGATTATATTAAATAATAAATATTTATTTTGTATATTGATATTTATTTATTTTATTAAATGAACATTAACAAATATATTATTAAATATATATTAAGGAATCTATGAAATTTGGTAGTGATGAAGATTGCACAAAGGTGGATAAGGGATATTTACGTGTACATTCCGAAATAAAACTCTCAGATATTTTTCATGTGCGGAGAGTTCTACATTGTTTATTTAATTTGATTGTGTAAGTGTGAATCATTTTGTTTTACTATTATCAAATTTAAAATAAAAAATTTAATATAATTCATTAATGAATTCATATATAATTTTTTTACACTGATTTTTTATTTATTTAATATTAATAAATATAAAATTAGATTTTTTGTTAATATTTCTTAATTTATCACTTTAATTTTAACACATAATTGAAATTAATTTTACCTAATTATTATTATAAATATATAATATGTTTTGTGTTCATTTTTTACTTTGAATTTAATTCTATTAAAATAAAATAAAGACATTTTAATAGGTTCTTAAATATTTTAATTCTTTCTTTGATATTTTTTTTACTCTTTATGTTGATGTTTAAAGTTGTCAATAGATTTTACAAATAATGATCTATTCTGTGAACATTTATTACAGATTATTAAACCATATTTAGAGAGAGATAGGAAATTTCAATGCAAAGCTACATATTTTCCCACATTATATAGGCTATGAAAACATGCTATTGTACTATATTGGCTTCGTTAAACACCTTTACAAATTGAGTAGCTTGAACTTCAAAAACTAGCTTTTATGCACTTGATTAGAAAATTAAAAACTGAACTAAACTAGCATATGGCAATTAACTTGCAGGCCACTAAGTTCCCTCAAATTTTCAAGTGGACAATGAAGATGTTAACTAAAGGATTGCTTGCGAAAATACTAGAGGGAGCACCTATTACTGACCCAAGTTTACAAGTAACGTCAATACATTGCATTCAACAACATCATCCAACAAATACCAAAATCGACTACAACTCTCAGATGGTTTGCACACACATTCTGCCCTACTTCCTGAGCAACTGAACACACTTGTAGTCAAAGAATCTTTAGTAAAAGGGTTTGTTATCTACCTCAAAGAATACTCCTGCAAGTTGCTCCACAATTTCGAGTATGTCCATCCTTTCCCTATTTCATATTATTACTCTTCAATTCCCACTTCCATTTCCTTACTAAATAATTACCCTCCATCTACTTGCAGGGCCATCCTAATTGACGACTTGGAAATGATTTCAAACAATGCAACCATTGTTGGATCCCCAGTTCCACTGCTACAAGCTACTAAGCATGCACCATCATCCAGTCATGGAGATAGTTCGAGCTCTTCTGCAACCACAACTAACTCCCCTATAGAGATATCCCAATCTGAGATAGTCCCCATTAAAACATTGGAGCATTGAAGGTCGAGCATTAGAAAAAAGTACAATCTATTCATTCATAAATGTTTCCAATGATGGGAAATTCTTTGGCTTTGATTTCATAGACAAGGAAGGCTCTGGAATACATATAACTTGTTTCAATGAACTTGTTGATGAGTTCTACAATGTTATTCAATCATATAGTCTTTACCTGATTTTGAATGGTCGAATTAAAGTCTCCAACACAAAATAGTAGCTCCACAAATCCTTTCAAAATAATCCTTCACAACTCATTAAAAATATCTCCTTCCAAATGCATAGAATCTACCATAGCCACACATAACTACCATATAAAGAGCATAGACTCTCTAGACACATTTCCTGTAAATTCACTAGTAGATGTCATTGGAATACTTGTATCCATATCTCCTCCATCAACCATATGAAAAATGCAACTGAGACAAAGAAGTGTACTGCTACAATAAGAGATATGTCAGGTTGCTCTATAGATATCACACTATGGGGCTATCATTGTAAAAATGAAGGCAAACAAATCCTAGATATGTTCATGCATCCAACAAACATTGTTCTTTTGATAAAGTTTGCTCATCTTCTCTTATGGAATGGAAAATCACTTAATACGACCTTTTTGACCACAATTTTTATCAACCCTATCTTGGTTGAAGCTACTACATTATAAACCTGGTATGCAACTATAAGAGTAGACCAATCCTTCGTGTCTTTATCAAAAGGCAAACTCTCGCCCCCCAAGTTCATAAATCCAATAACAATCTCATCTATTACCGCACCAAACTTCAACTCCATAGATATTGTATGTGTTAGAGAAAAAATAACATAACTCCACTTAGACAACTTCTATTACCTTTCTTGTCCACGATTAGTGGAAAAAAAAAATGTAAGAAAAATATTATTCTAAGTTCTTCCAGAAAATTCCATTGCCCAAAATGTTGTATTGATGTGTTTGCAAATGACTACAACTACATGCTTAAGATGGACATGCAAGATGAAACATGTGAAGTTTGTTAGAATTCAAATAATTCTATCACCATGATCCACTGCATGCAAATAACTTGTTACAAAAACAAAGAATGGAGACACGACTCATAATGATCTGAAAGATGAAATATTCATTCAGAGAGGGAATTGAGAGAATAATAATTACAAAGATATCAATCTTTTTAAAGGAGATCGAAAAGACCTAAAAGGGAGAAACCTAGGTTGCATCAATAATTAATAAAATAATTAATTATTAAATGCCTAAAGTTTAGCTTAAGTGAACTAGAGATAAAAAGTGACTGAATAATTAAATCAATAATGATTTAATTAATAAGTGAAAATACATTTATACTCTAACAAACTTCACAACGTTACCGCATTTGAAGACCCAACAAATACCTTGTTGGGTGTACCTGCAGAAGATTTACAACTTCTACAAGAAGACTGTATTGCTGCTAAACAAATCTTAGGCAATATTATTGAATGTGAATTTGTTTTTGACCTCAACATCAAAACAAATCTTTTTACAGGCCAGGAAACACAAAGCATAGTGATTCTTGCCTTAAAGCTTGCATAAAATTATGCCTACCCACTTCCTTTCAACAATTGTATGCTCACATAATATTTATCCTTCAATATGATGTATAAATACCTTCTCTATGTATGTCATTTTATCTAATATCTCATTTTTCTGCAATGGAACAAAAAAAAATGTAGGACTTTTAAGCTCCTACAATTATGTTTATTATTTATAGTACTACAAAAAGTAGCTTCAAATATTTAATACAATGGTTCCACCTATTTTTGCTCAAATATTATTTCTCTTATTTAACATACTTGTTTCTAATGATTGCACATATTTGTGGAAAAAACAAACCACCAATTTAGCAACTTTAAAGTTTTCCAACTCTAAATTTTATCTCAAAATGATGCATTCTACATTTTCAAAATGCAATAAGTCCAAATGTATGTAGTTTAACTCAAAACCATCTTTCAATGCTTGCACACAACTTTTAGAATTACACATTCTTATTATAAAATTTGGAATGTACACAATAAAGTTAAACACAAAGTTTTAGCATTCCAAATATGTAGAATATAAAGGCATTTTGTTTGAAATATGGAAACAAAAAAAAAGCTTCATACGTTATGCACGTAATATAACAAACTCTATCAACTCTATTATAAAATACTATTGCTTGCAAGTCTTTTCTAAAATTCTTGTACAAATTTCCATTTACAATTTAACATAGCTCAAACAAACCTACTGAATTGTCAAATTACTCAAATTTTCAATCTACAAACTTTTGCAGATATTTTCATGTATATAATTACAACCTCATTATTTACAACTATCTCACATTTATCTGGAGCACAACAATACTATTGAAGGACCTACAAAGTGATAATAGAGAAGCAAAACATGTTTACTGAAATGAAATGCAGCGTGCACGGTACCACACAAAACAAAATATTAACAAAAAAAAAAAGAGGCTTCCCATAACAATGTAGCTACATCATCCACATCCAATATGTCCTTCCCCTAACTTATCCCAACACCAAATAGTTGGCCCTCAAATACAACACAAAAACCAAATTAACCCAGTTGAATAGATTAACTTTCCACCTTTTTGTCAAAAATATTACGCTGCTAGAAAGAATTTTTGTTCAAATCTTGATGACCTTTCCAATAATAAAAAATGCTTAATTTGCATGCAAAAATATCCAGGCATCAAAATAAGACAATCAAATAAAATATTCACTTGCTATAGATGCACGTCAGAAAAAACATGGTCGTGGGTTCTCAAAATGGAACAATATGGACCCTGGTGAACAACCACAATGCTTGAAAATACTAACTCAAATTGAGGAGATTTTGATCAAGCAAGAGTTATCCCTATCCTTCAAGTTAATTATGCAAGCGGTGGACAACTCAAATATAATGGCCACACTATATGTTTCCCTCAAGATGTTTCTACAATTGCATCCTTCTTGCCTAGATGTATAGATGCATTGGACATAATAATTGTGAATAAAGTAAGCATTGCGTATTAGAAATGTAATTTCTATGTTAGTAGAAGTCATGTCCATGAAGCATTAAAATATAAAATATACAACAATCCCTACTACAAATATGTCAAAGTAGATGACTCATCATTTGTATCGTTACCCCTTCAACCCACTGAAATTTCAAACCTACTTTTCTCAACAACACAAGCTACTAATCCACTTCATGGAGACTCCATTCAAGCAGAAGATACAGAGGATGAACCATTTCAAGAAATATAGCAAATGAAAAACTCTTTTGTACATAATCAACCTCCTTAATGTAGAAAAATGAAAGAAGTACGCTCTTTGTTACAACTAGGAGAAGGATGACCAACACCAACTATACCATGGCCACCCATCTATGTATCTCCAATCAATGAATACATTACTGAAGGATTGTTTGTAATGGCATTACCCACATTGTTCCCAAAAGGAATTGAAACATTTAAACAAAAAATGTATGAAATAAGTCAAGCTACACGAATATGCTCTCCACCTTCTACGATACCATGACAATAGGTTTGGTCAACACCCACACTTTCAGTACTTTATAATCAATATATTCATGTGGCGTCAAAGCCAAGAAAAAACAACAATATTCATCCACAAACAACTAGATGGCTCTTTACCTGTATCAATTTAAGACCTACGAAGAATATTAAAGGATTTCTCAGATGATAAGCTCGCAGATCAACTTGTGCGATTCAACTCAACTGTCCGAGGCACACACCTCTTCTGGAACCAATGCCAAGAAGAACTCATTGACATGGTTGTTCAAATAGGTTTCCCAATACTCTTCTTTACACTCAATGCAACAGATACCAAATGAAAAAAATTACATACGGTCATGCCATCCACAAGCCCTACAAATCCTACAATGACTACTAAATGCCGAATTCAGAATATAGTGAAGAATCCACACCTAACTGCCATCTACATGCACCATAGATTTACAACATTTTGTGAAGAGATCTTAGAAAAAATTCTTGGTGCAAATCACCATTGGTACTGGTACAGGTACATCTATTACTCCCACTTTGTTTATAAAAAAAATTTATATCTTAATATTTTTAATAACACTTATTTCATTTAGGTATGAATGGCAACACAAAGGCTCTCCACATATCCATCATTTTATCTAGTTACATCAAGGTCTAGACATTGCACAATTATCATGTGATAATGATCTATCAGTACAAAATGCACTAGATTACATAGACAAATATGTAACTACATGGAATCCATGAAGCATCCAAATGAGAAGCCAACCCATCCATCAAACTATTCTTGATGATCCTTTCCTAATGGATACAAGAATGATTCTTTCAACTGATCGTTTCAACGATTATATAGAACTGGTAAACCATGTTCAACGCCACACAAAATGCAACCTTCATACATGTCTCCGAAAGAAAGGTACTTCATTTGTTTGTTGTTACAAAGCACCTTGGAACACTCAAGAAAATTCAAGCCTTACTATTACTGCCCCTGGCCAACCTAAACACACCATTTCTCATAACGATGACTGACTAAATTTGCAAACACCCAAATTCTTTCCATTTGGAGGGAAAATGTAGATTTCCATCCTGTCCTATCAATTGACGTAGTCATAAAATACATAGAAAAATATGCGGCCAAAGTAGAAAATAAATTAGAAACATGCCATGCTATGTTGTCTTTTATTTCTACAATATTTAGCTCTGATATGTCTGCACCAAGTGCTCTTCAGAGAACGATTCTGGAAAACCTAGTTGATCAGGATATTGGTGCCCAAGAAACTTGCCACCTTTTGCAAAAAATGTTGTTGGAGTAATTGTACTTTTGGCTTATTAATTAAATCATGTTGATTTAATTAATTAAGTTGTCATTACTCTTTATTTCTTAAGCTATCTCTTTAGGTGCATTATAATTAATATTCATATTAATTATTAATGCTCAACCTATATTTTTTAGGCTTTAGGGTTTGTTCACCTTTATAGGTTGAACATTGTAATCTCTTTGCATAACAATTCAATCAATCATTTTCTGAATATTTGGGCTCTACCATTTCAGAGTTTATTCTGAGTTGTTCCTACTTTTTCCTCCTTCTTGCTTCTTCCAGTGACAAGTTATTTTGCATGTAGGTTTCTTGGAAACTATGGATTTATCCATCAAATCCTACATGGTATCAGAGCCTTTCTACTGTTTCCTGTCCTGGTGATCTTGAAGCTATATTCGAAGGAGAAAAGTTTTAGCTTTTTGGGGTTTGTTGTCTTCAATCTGGGGTTGAATTCATTTTTGGTGCACTTTGGGCACAAACAAACCTCATGGTCATGTCCAAAAGGCCCAAAAATGCTATTTTTGATATAAGGCACAACTTATTTGGCCCTCTGTACCTCTGAGGAAAATTTTTTGGCTTCTAGGGCCGTATAGGCACAAAAACTGAGAAAAAAATCAAAAAATCTTTAAAAAAATGGTGTTTTTGGGCGTTCCACCACCGCTCCACCTCTGCACTGCCACCACACCACCGTGCGGCCACCGTGCCACCCCGGCACCACTGCGCAGCCACCGGCCTCACCGCGCAGCCACTAGCAGGCCGCCCACCGCCCACCGTAGCACCTCCGCGCCGCCCGGGTCACTGCCATCCACTACATAACCGCTAACAGCTTAGCCGCTATGGCTTAGCCAGCCCCTACCTGCCCATGTGCCCATGCACTGGGATGTGTTAAGCCCCAGGGGCTTTAAACATTTTTCAAACCTTTTTCTAACCTACTGCTAGTGTTTTTGCTCTATCTGGAGCAAACTGAACCCTTTTTTTGACTTCTTTATATCGTCAAAAATCTCTTTTCGAGGCAAATGATTTGGCAGGGGTTTCATCTTCTAGTTTTTTTGTTTCATTGGCCTTTTTTGTCAGTCAAAGACATAAGTTGTTTTTTTTGCACTCATGGAGGCAGATGTGAACATTCTTCTGTGCATGCCTTAATTTCTTTTTGCATGCATTAGGTTTACTTTGCTATTTTTTTTCTGCATGTTCTTCTGTTGCAATCTTTGGGTATTGTACTAAATGAACTTCAATAAAGTTCCATCATGGGGGTTTATTTCTTAATAATCTTATTAGGGTGTAGTCTCATGGCCTGCACCTTGATCTCTTCTTTAGTTGCTTCAAAGATTCCAGGGTTGTTCAAGTTTCAGAGTTTTCCAGTGTTCCCAGGCATTGGGTCTGCTATTGCTTTATCATGTTTCCAACTAAGTTGATGAATCACATAATGGTCTCTAGTAAACATAAGTATCTTTCCTTGCTTTCCAGATTCAGGATTCCAGTGTTGCTCTTTTAGTGTTCTTCCAGTGATTCTTTGCAGTAGCTCATCTATTTTTGGAGAGGGGTTTTCCCTATGGGTTTTCTCCTTTTATCTGGTTTATAGAGATTTATTTGTATTGGGTACTTGATTAGGCCTTGTTTCCGGGACCCTCTTTTTTTCTTTCTTAGTTGTGCTAGGTTAGCTTACCTCCCAAGCTTCGCTTAAGGGGGGTGTTAGAGTAATTGTACGTTTGGCTTATTAATTAAATCATGTTGATTTAATTAATTAAGTTGTCATTACTCTTTATTTCTTAAGCTATCTCTTTAGGCACATTATAATTAATATTCATATTAATTATTAATTCTCAACCTAGCTTTTTTAGGCTTTAGGTGTTGTTCACCTTTATAGGTTGAACATTGTAATCTCTTTGCATAACAATTCAATCAATCATTTTCTAAATATTTGGGCTCTACCATTTTGGAGTTTATTCTGAGTTGTTCCTGCTTTATCCTCCTTCTTCTTGCTTCTTCCAGTGATAGGTTATTTTGCATGTAGGTTTCTTGGAAACTGTGGATTTATCCATCAAATCCTACAAATGCCACTCTCAATTTGTAGTAGACAATTTGTGTCTTTAAATGTAAATAAAAAAAACTTGCAATGTCTACCAATATTTGCAACAACAACACCAATAATCCAGAACTATATTGAGGCTTACATGGCTCGTTCGTTACATTTAGACACACTTTCAATTATTGAAGTAACTCAAAAATGGACCTTCAAAATTTCTCAAAAGCAACAACAATGGAAAAAACATTCTACACAAGCTATAATTTGAGTCTGCCCTAGATTCATCACTATCCCTTTAAAAGAGGATAGTTCTTATCAATCCTTTTGCTGGAGTGAGCTACTACTATACATGCCATTTCATAACATTCATAGGGAATTTTCACCATCAAGTGATGGAATTATAGAACAATGGGAACGCTTCTCAAATACTTACCATCCATGGCATGTGCGGCGAACACCTTCTAAACTAGACAAAGACATTGAATCAGACATCAATTCAAATAATAAACATAGAATGCAGGATAATATTCCAGAAGAATGGAAGGTCTTGTCTAGTTTTTACCCAGAAATACCTATTCACCTAAATGAACTAGATATGCTTGACCATCGATAATTTTATTCAAACCATACTTGTGGGGAGGCACAACTAAGCTCAACACAACACACGACAACTACTACTTTCATCAAGTCAAACCAACAAACATTTCACGCACCACCAGTTATACAAGCACATAAAAAAAAACTTGTCTACAAAAAAAAGGCATATGATGTAATTATTTCACATCTACATTCAACATATGTACAACCACAACTACAATTAATAGATCAAGGAACTACTACCACGGGAAAGTATCATCTAATTACAAGTATAAAGAACACTCTCATGGATTCAAAACCAAATGGACAATCACCACTACTAGTTCTTTCACCAATAGGCGTTGCAACATTCACCATACATGCATCAATAATTCACTCTGCCCTCTGCATTCCAATCAGAGAAATGATACCCCTACAAGATCAAGCACTTACAACCTTTCAGGAAAGCATGTATTACATTCAATACATTTTTATAGATGAGATGAGATTAATTGGCCCAAAGCTAATAAAAAAATTTGATATCAGATTGAGAGAAGCATTCCCATAACAACACCACATCCCTTTTGGAGGACGTTCAATCATACTCTTTGGTGACTTGGTTCAAATACCACCAGTTAAAGATCTTCCAATGTATGCATCACAATCCTATGGTGGAACACTATGGAACACCTTCAAAAGAGTAATAACACTAAATGAAATTTATCACCAAAGTGGGAATGATCCTATCCAGATACAATTCTGTTCACTTCTCTCCAAATTGCACAATGTAGAGGCGAGAGTTGCAGATTGGGAACTTCTAATGTCACGCTCTAGTTCAACACTCACCAGTGAAGAACAAGTTGATTTCCTATCATATACACACCTTTTTGAAACAAATGAGATGGTGTCACTACATAATAAACATATGTTGTTATCTTTAACACGACCAATTTCCCTTTCCACTGCGAAATAACTAAAGGGATTGTAAGCCACAAATCCAGATGAAGAACAACTTCAAACTCAGATTCTACTATATATTGATCAACAAGTTATGCTAAGTACAAATCTATGGATAGACACAGGACTTGTCAATGGTGCAATTGGACAAGTCATATATATTGTATATAATACTCGGGAAAAAACACCTCAACTCCCCTTAATGGTTGTTCTTCAATTTCCAAAATATATTGGCCCAACTTGGGACCATCAAAACCCAAACAATGTCCCAATCACCCCAATCAGTCATGACAATCGTTAATAAATACCACTAAAGATATCATGGGCTTTAATAATACATAAATCACAAGGGATTACACTTTAAAGAGTAACAATTAACATTGGAAGATTTGAACGACACGGTTTGACCTTCATAGCATTTCAAGAGTGCGCGAACTTGCAGGACTTTGAATACATCCAAGCTTCAACTTTCAAATATATCCACGCATACAAAAAAGCTCATATGTTTCAAGGAGAAAAGAAGAAGAGGTCTGCATGAATGCATTATCTGAATAATGACAAAAGCTACTTATTTCATAGCCTTTGTTACTTCAATTTTTAAAAATATTCTAACATACATGTAAAACTATGAAAGTACAAAAAAAATTGCAAACTATTTATTTGCAATATTATTAGTTACAAATTACTACACAGTATGATTTTATATACTATATTTTCAAAAAATAAACAAATCCAAATTATAAAAAAGAACAAGCAAGGCTTGTAATGACCTAAAAATGGTCATCTAAACCCTAGACCCCTAATCTCAATCTCATACCAAGAAACCCTAATCTTGATTATTCTAAGTCCTAAACCAAACATGCAATTTATCAAATTTAGGCTGATCTGACCTGAATCCTAGGTCCTAATTAATCATCGTACTTGATTAATTAATTAATTCCTAAAATTAAAATACATTGGAAAATAATCCTTAAGTTAATTATTTAATTGATATTCTAATATATTAATTAAATAAAATTGCTAAATTGTCAATAAAATCCAAAAAGGAATTAAATTAAATAATAAAAACAAAATGTGCATTTAAAATCAATTAAATCTTTAAAAATGCATATGATGTCATCAATCTCAGTTAATTGATTATCAAATTGGAAACAAATCTGTTTTATTCAGTTAACTTATTCTTATCTTTTCTCATTTTGGAAACAAAGTTGTTAACTGAAAACTGATTTTGGAAGTTTCCAAAATAACTGATCATTTAGTCTAGTCAACTGACTCTCTCGACCAATCATCTCTTTTGCAAGTGGATTGTGCTTCCTCAGATCAAATCCTATCCACTCTTTGGTTTTCTATCTCGACCGTCGATTTGAGAGAGATTTCTATAAAAGAGAACCTCTTTTCCTTCACAAAGGACCTAGATTTTTATTATTGTTATTATACTATTTTTAGCATTCAAACATTCAAGTATTTTGCATTCTTAGTTTCAATTAATTAGTGTTGTTAATCGTTTTAGTTGCATGCAAACTTCATAATCTAGAGCACTTTCAATTTGGGCTTTTAAAAAGAACAATCACATTCAAGTTGGTGCTTTAAAATCAATCTAATTAGCTTTGAATCAATTTCGCATTTGCATACTAGATCAATCATTTAGCCTCTTTAAATCCTTTGTTTAGAACAGGTGTAGTCATTGAACTTTGTGATGACCTGTGAGAAAATTTCAAACTCCTGCCTATTAGAAGGTAATGAGTCAGTTTCGGTTAGCTTAAATTAGTTTTGTGTATTTGATTTCCATGTTTTGATTAACTAACCATGCAATGATTCATTGAAGTGTATGTTTGCAGCTTGGATGTACTTGGACACTTTCTGGCGCCCACCATGGGGCAAAAAATTCTATTCTGTCTCATTTCTCTTTCATTTTCCACACTTTTTCAGATTTTGGACATTCTTTCATGTACGAGTTCTCAGAAACTCATACGATTTTTGGGTTGCTGTCATACGAGTTTCTCTGCATTTCACTAGAAACTCGTATGGTAACTTACCTATACTCATATTGTGCTAATGTGTAACTCGTACGAGTTCAAGCATTTTTATATTTGAAACAACATGCTTTTCATGGTTTTCTGATATTAACGAGTTTCATGATTGTTGTTTTGTGGTTGTTTTTCCAACTTGCAGCATAACCTTGATTTGGCGGACGTTTTTAAAGAAGACAATAAACAAACTACTGATGCTTTGTCTTGCAGGTTGCTGTGATTGATAGCCAACCAAAATTGCTTTTGTGTGTCTGTTTTATCACTTTATTAATTAGGAATGCACATGCAAGAATTTTTAAAATGAACTTCTATTTTGAGTTTTAGGAATGACAATAGTGTCAGGAGATTATGCTCTCGCCCTTTTAGGGATGAACATAAATCCAGAAACATTATTTTCATTCATCATTTGAGATTTACAACTTTAGAGGGCCTGTCCAAGTGGGAAAAAGTACTCACCCTCAGAGAAAGACCCAAGTGAGAATGAGCTAATACTAAGCTTCTTTGACTCACTATAAGCAAACGCTTCCTCGAGATCAAAGCCTTAGAAGATAAGTGGCATTTGAGCTTATACTCAGCTCTCAACTAACACATAACATGACCTTTGGGTCTCAATCACGTATCATGACTATTGGTGCTAAGGTGCTTCGTGGGGTTAGCAGCCTCAATTGCTCTTGCGCGGACACAAAGGATACAATTAAACAAAGACCCTTACTAAAACCCTTTTTAGATTAGTGGCCAAAATCCTTTTCTACTTGTTGATATGGGTGTTGTGAGACATGAATGCATAAGAAACCTCTCATGTACCCCTCTTGTCGAGGCAGTAAACTTATCAAGATCTATGGATTTTGAGAAATTTGAAGCTTGGTAGGCCCGAGAAGCGTGTGTTGTGTAGGGGAGCCAGTGCTTCCAAGCTTCTAACTGTCCAACTTGAATGGGTATTTTATTGTAGGAGGATAAAAATAAGTATTGTCCATTTCCCTCCACCTAGAAATAGGGTTTGATTGTTGTGCTTGGTTCTATAATATCTTCATGATGTGTCTTGCATGAGTGAAACATCAAAAAAGACACCAAAATAATCAAAATGAACAACAAAATGATCAAACACTTCAAAATCTGCACTTTTGGGTGTTAAACTGTCAACTCTTGTATGAGTTTCTATTCTAGTCCATACGAGTCAGGATCTTCATCACCAGTTTATCGTATCAGAGATACCTAATACTCATATCATATAGACCCAGTACTCATACAAAACTAGGTCATTCTTATGTCTGACTGATTCTCGTATCAGACCTCTGTGGTACTCGTATTGAGAATTGTATGTACTCATACGAGACCTCTGTATTTAGTGTCAAAAATTGAAAAATCAGTCAAATTTTTGTCCAAGTTGGTATTTAGTCGTGATGGTTCTCTCTAAATTTTCACAAAATATGTGTTCTCACAACATCACTACTAGTTTTTTGTTAACGGCAATCTGTTGACAGTCTGAATCGCTTGCTATTTTGAAGTCTGACTTTGCCGTGCTGGTCCAAGTGACTCATTATTTTATCATCTTTGTCTACACTGTCCTTATCCTAAGTTGTGAGAGTAGGTTCATTAACCTTGACTCAAGATTGGATTCTTTGCTTCTCCTTTTTAGTTTGACATTATCTCTTTGTCTTCTTAGGTCTTGGAATTAGTCAACACTTTAGATGTCACCTTGGCACTAGTTAGATGAATCAAATGGTTAATGCCGATATGAACTAGGAGTTCTTTTAGAACACTCTACACAGAAGGACACTGTCCTCCGCTTACTGAAAACCCTCTTTTTGAGGAACAACTAAACATTACACACGAGTCAGTTTTCCTCGGTAATAGACTACCAGATTCAACCATGTCTGGGGAAAAAAATCATGATGCTGAAATGACACCAGAGTTTGAAGATCCTAAAAAATTTGAGGAAGTTAACAAATGTCTTCAAGACCAAGCATTCCTCAAAGTAATGAAGGTTATCATGAACAGAGACAAAGAGCTATACTTTTTAGAATTAGCTCAACAAGGAGCCCAACTTCCCTCTGATTATAGAGTGGAGGATATAATTTGTAAAGAGGAGGAAACTCCTATGACACTGTTTACCAAACAAATTCAAGCTTTGAAAATAGAAATACAAGAAATGAAACAGGAAAACGAGAAACCAATGACAAAATTCTCTATGGACACCATTTTTCCATTTCCTTTCAATAAGGATTTTCACTTACCTCCATTTCCATGTGGAGTAGAAATCCCCAAATTTGACAAGTATAGCGACCATTCTGACCCACAAGACCACATTCAAGAATTTTGTGCCCTATGTACAGAGTTTATGTACAAGTAGACATATCTCATGTGTCTCTTTCCCCAAAGCTTAGGTGGTCAAGCTATGGAGTGGTTTTCAAAGTTACCCACTGGGATCAAAATTTTTGATGAACTGATGAATCTATTTTTACAACAGTAATCATATAACATACAACATGCCATGTCTATGATCAAATTATGTAGCATTCAACAACAGACGGGAGAATCATTCTTGAATTTTCTTCAGCAATGGAGAAAAGTATTTTCTAGATATCCACGACTCATTTTTGAGTCTAAAAAGATGGATATATTTACCAACGCATTACTCAAAGAGTATAATTATCCACTTCAGATGCAATATATTTCTACTTTTGATCAACTTGTGAAGAGTGCAATGAAGATTGAAAACATGCTTGTCAAGAAAGGTGAAATTTCCCTTTCAAAAGAAACAAAATTTAATTCCAGTTCCAAAGATAAGACCAAATATTGGAATAAAAACAAGCATGTAGTGAATGATGGGGTAGTCAATAATGTTTCTCCACAACCCAAACCAACAATATTCAACTTGACTAGTGGCTCAAAATCCCTAAAAGCTGCTGAAAACACCACAAAGGTACCCTCCAAAGGGGTTAGTAACCACATGAATGAAAAACCTTGGGTTAAATGCAAGAGGGACTTTGAGGGGTGAATCTTATGAATTAACCCTTAAGACTCTACTGGAAAACAAACTAATCACATTCCCAGATAACTTCAAGCCATATGAACCAGAGGTGAAACCAAAATGGTGGAGAGACAATGATTATTGTGCATATCATAGAAATAAGGGACATACAACGGAGAACTACATGAGGTTAAATCATGAAATCCAGGACCTCATTGATAGTAAAACAATCACAGTTGACAATCATGTAATGAACGGTGATCATAAGGCATTTAAGAATCCCTTGCCTAAATATGAGAAAGAAGAATCTTCTAAGCAAGGTGCTAGGATTAATCACATGTACAACACCCCAGATGATAAGGTCATCTATATGATTGAACCAGTCTCTCCTGAGTACTGTAACATTATCATTGTAAAAAATGATAAGAAAGAGTCTAGAACAACAAACATTGTTACCCGAGCGCAAGAAAAGGTCACCTTGGGCAAAGGAGGATCTTCAAACTCCTTCTCATCTCAAAATCAACCAATGATATCCAAACAATGGGTGCCAACCAACAAAAAACTGACAATGAATGCCTCTAAGGTGTCGCAATCTAAACAATTGGCTCCATACCATGCTACAGACTATAGCATCGTCAAGCAATTGCAAAGAAGAAACACACAATTTTTTATATTTGAATTGCTCAAAATATCTCTAGATCACAGAGATATCTTAGATATAGCTTCGTCAACCTCCAATGTCCCTAAAGAATTGGATTTGGATTAGTTTCAATCTATGGTTGGTCATTTTAATTCACCACATTACATGTCCTTTTCAGAGGAAGATGATAACTCCTTGAGTCATCCCCATAATCTTCCTTTGCATATTGAAGTCATGGTTCATAAAAATCATGTCAAACGAGTCTTGATAAATGGAGGCGATGGGTTGAACATCTGCACATACAAACTGATCGAGTAATTGGGATTTTCAGAACATGTCATTGATCCAAAGTAGAAAATTACCATAAAGGCATATGATTAACAAGAGAGATCTTCCAAAGGTCTCGTAACTCTTCCCATCAAAGTGGGTCCCATGGAGAGGGATGTCACTTTCTAGGTATTAGATCTTGCACAGGCTTACAACATCTTGTTGGGAAGACCCTGGATTCATGAAATGCAAGCTATCTCATCTACCTACCATCAGTGTATCAAGTTCCCATTCAATGGTGTCAAAGTCAACATTTGTCCTGCAGACACTAGCTACGCATGTAATTCACTGTGTCAGGAAACAAACACTCTCATACTCCATAACAAAGAGGCTTCAACTTCAGAGTCAACCAATGACTTACTGAAAGAAATAGAAAATAATCTGAAGATAAAGGACACTGGTAAGGGTGGATACACACTGGAACCCGTACTATCAATCACATATCTTCCCACATAACCTAGGTCTTACAGGAGACCTTTGCAAGAAATGAAACCAACAACATCCCAAGCAATCTATGATGGTGACTTTTTTAAAGCCAACATACCATTAGAGGATGAAAAATAAGAACAAGCCATTATGGAATGGTTATATAAGGAGCCTGAAAAAAATGAGATAAAAAAATGTGAAATATCCCCATAAACATATGGAGTGGGGTATGAACTGGCTCAAAAAATGGGCTATTCAGGAAAGGGACCCATTGGATGTAATCAGAATGGACTCCAGGAACTAGTCTATATTGAATTATGATGACCTAGTGACACAACTGGTCTAGAGTTCTTATCAAGGAAATAACAAAGAGAAAAAATTGCCTAGATAAAGGAAAGAGGCATTAGGTTCATCTAGATGAAGAAGAACAAAACACAACTGAACAAAGCACTGGCACACCCAATCGCAAGTGGGATGATTCTGATGAGGAATATGTGTATCCTTGTCCTATTCCTCCCAATATCCTGGCTCTTCTCTTTAAAGAAGAAATACCCCAGGTTAATGCCACTGAAGAGCGTGTTCTAGAGGAATCACCAATGGCTTCTGATCAGTTAGAGACCACTACATCTAAACAAGATCCAGATACGAAGAAGAGAATCTAACGATAGTAGAGCTCTTAGGCATATCTCATCCAAACTAGGGGAATTGAGTGGACTTCATTCATGTCCTAAATATGGTTGATTCTACTGAAATAGACTCTCATGAGTATGAGTTTGATAGTTTGTCAAAAGGGAATCAAGACAAGGTGGCAGATACTATACAATAGTACATAACTCCGGTTGAGGTAAGTGAAGGTTTAAGGTCTAGGTATTACGAGTTAGATCCTCTAATCCTTAACATGGTCTTTGACGATGTCGTTAGGGCTCTAGCTGATTTAAATGCATCTATACAGGGTACTAATTTAGGTCTCTATGTGACGGTTCATGTTTATGATGAGCATATTGTGAATACCCTTGAACTTTTCAATTCATTTCCCCTCCTACATCTTGAACTCATTGACTGGGGTTTAAAAACACAACCCATAAACATCCCTACATTCCCCAATGAGTACGCGCTATCCTGCTACCTGAACGCTGTTGAACCTATCACTTCTTCCACCAGCGAACCTAGCATGAATATGAATGAAACAACGACGCAATGGAGGCCAACAGATGGGGCCCAGGGAACACCCAAGTATTAACCAACCCTACAACACACAATGCGGAAACAACAACACAAGGAGAAGAGGAGAAATGACAGATCTTCTATTCATAAATTTCTCAAACTCATTACATGCCAGGCTGTAAGGCCTCCCTAGTTTCGGCCATATACATAACAATGTATTAAAAATTGATCTTCATACCATAGATCACATACCTTTGATCTCAATATACAAACATTTACTTTCTTCCTCTAAGAATGCTACCTAAACTAAGAATAAACAAAAGAATATATATAAGAGTCCACCAAAGAGGTCAACGCTCAAATCCACAAGAGAGACCCAGATTTAGGTCCACATAGATCCCAATGAGAGACCCCACATTAATTCAACAATGGAAATCAAATGTAGAAGTCGTCCAGATCAGGATAAACATCTCGGGAAGATGATCACCGGAAGACAACAAACCATCGATAAAAGCATACCCGAGCAACAAAGAACCCGTCGGTAAAGCATCACCAAAAATCATTGGTAAAGCATCATCGACAATAGAAAAATTGTTGGGAAAAGAGATCACCAAGACCCATTGGTAAAGCTATAAATTGAGCAACAGGAAACAAACTAGAAAACAAAGTAAACTTCTTTTTGGTTGAGCAAGATTGCCAATGACCCAAGATGCTCCTGCATCAGACACCTGGGGTTGAAAATAAATGATTCCCCAAATCATGTATCAGGTCCAACCTTAAATGAATCTAACTTAGATTGAGAAATCCAATATGAGTCCTCAATCAATCGGTTCTTCCATTTTATGAAATACTCCATGTTTTTTTTTCCTCTTGTACTTCTGCCAACTCTCTATTTCAAAATCTGTTCAACTTCCTCTATCTGCTTCTTAGGATAATCACTTGGTATTGTCACTTCTTCATCAGGTTCATGATATTCATACAAGTCTGAAATATTGAATATAGGTGTTATATCCATGTCATCAGGTAATTCAACTTCATAAGCATTTCCACTATCAAATCTTCTCAATATTTTATAAGGACCAAATTTCTTCATCTTCAATTTTCCATATGTTCCCATAGGAAATCTGCCCTTTTTCAAATGAACCATTACTGCATCACCAAAATCAAAAGTTTTATGTCTTCTTGATCTATCTACATTATCCTTATATTTCTGATTACTTTTATCCAACTTCTATTTTACATCTTCATGTAATGTCTTCATGAACTCAGCAAATTATTCTGCTTTAGTACTTCTTTTCTCTTCTCCAACAATGTCTCTCAAATTTGATATACCTCTTGGTTGTGTGCCATGAACAATCTCAAAAGGTGTCTTTCCAGTACTTCTATTCACTGAACTGTTGTATGCAAACTTTTCTTGTGCCAACATCAAATCCCAATTACTTGGTGTGTCTCCAACTAAACATCTCAACAAATTACCCAAACTTAGGTTTACAACCTCTGTTTGTCCATTAGTTTGAGGGTGAAATGTAGAACTATATTTCAACTCAGCATCCAACTTATTCCAAAGTGTTCTCCAAAAATAACTCACAAATTTACTATCTCGGTCAGAGATAATACTTTTTGGTAATCCATGCAATCTGACAATCTCCTTAAAGAAAAAATCTGCTATATGTACTGCATCTAATGTTTTCCTACATGGTATGAAATGTGTCATCTTAGAAAATCTATCTACAACAAAAAATATGGAATCATTACCTCTTGCAGTCCTTGGTAAACCAAGAACAAAATCCATGTTGATATCGCTCCAAGGTTTCTCAGGAACAAAATTCGGTGTATACAATCCAGTATTTTGACTCACTCCTTTTGCAACTTGACAAACTCCACAACTTTTCACAAATTTTTGAACATACTTATACAACTGAGGCCAAAAATACCTTTCCTTCAGCAAACTCAATATTTTATCAATACCAAAATGTCCATCTAAACCACTACTATGTTTCTTCTTTATTAAATTAGTTCTCATTGAACCTCTCGATATACACAACTGAATACCTTTGAACAACATATCTTCCTAAATGAAATAGTCTTCATACTTACTTGATTGATTTGAATTAGGTGCTCTGCACACTCTCCACTGCTCTGAAAAATCAGGATCACTTTCATACAAATGCTTCATATCATCAAAACCAAGAACTTCAATTCTCATTTTAGTCAACAAAGACCTTCTTCTACTCAGAGCATCAACAACTTTGTCAAAAACTCCACTCTTATGCTTTATCACAAATGTGAAACTCTGCAAATACTCTACCCATTTCATATGTCTTTGATTCAACTTATTTTGACTACCCAAATATTGTAAAGCCTTATGATCAGTATACAACACAAATTGACTTGGCATCAAATAATGTCTCCACTTCTTCAAAGCTTGAACAATAGAATAGAACTCTTGATCATAGACATAATACTTCCTTTTTGCATCATTCAACTTTTCACTAAAAAAAGCAACAAGTTTACCTTCTTGAGTCAACACAGCTCCAATTGCACTTCCACTTGCATCACATTCAACTTGAAATACCTTATTGAAATCAAGTAAGGCTAACATAGGTAGTTCAACAACCTTCAACTAGCTTCAAAACTCTTATCAGCTCCATGTGTCCATTTTAATTCTCTTTTGTCTCCTCTCATTGTCTCATTCATGACGTTACAAATAGAACTGAAATTTCTAATAAAATTTATGTAAAAACTTTCCAATCCATGAAATGATCTTACATCAGTGACATTCTCAGTTCAGTATAGCTTCATCCTTCTCTGGATCCATTTTCAGACCATTAGCTAAAATCACGAAACCTAAATACACAAGTTCTTCTTTCATGAAGGAACACTTTTTCAGATTTATCAACAACTTTTCCTCCTTCAATCTTTGCAACACTTGTCTAATATGCATCAAATTCTCTTCTCTAGTCTTACTGAATATCAGAATATCATCCAAGTATACAATCAAACATTTATTCAAGAATTTCTTTAACACTTCATTCATTAACCTTAATTGTACCTAGTGCATTATTTAAACCAAAAGGCATAACCAACCATTCATACAAACCTTACTTTCCCTTGAAAGCAGTATTCCACTCATCACCTTCTCTGATTATGATATGATGATATCAACTCTTCAAATCAATTTTGGTAAAATATTTTTCTCCACTGAAACAATCCATTATATCATCCATCCTCGGTACAGGAAACCTATACTTCACTACGATTTTATTGATCGCTCTGGAATCAGTGCACATTATCCATTCTCCATTATTCTTAGGTGCCAACATAGCTGGTACTGCACATGGACTCAAAATTTCTCAGATTAGACCTTTGTTCAACAATTCAGGAACTTGTCGGTTAAGCTCTTCATTTTTGGTAGGTGTTAACCGATTGGTGCTTTATTCGGTAAACTAGCTCTAGGAATCAGATCCATGCAATGACTGATATCTCTGATTGGTGGAAAACTATTAGGTACATTATATGAAATGATTTCTTTGTACTCAGTGAGTAATTTCTCAACTTCTACAGTAATTTCCTCTTTTGCATTCTTACTTGGTTTTTTAGGAATGAAAGCATAACATATATCATCTCTTTTCAAATCCTTAACAAATTGTCTACCTTCCATCAGACAAACTTTCATAGATGTACCTACTTCACCAATAGATTATTCAACCAAAGGTAACACAATTTGCTTCTTACCATCAACCCAAATAGTATATCTATTTAATCTCCCATCATGTATAGCATGTCTATCATATTTCCAAGGTCTTCCCAACAAAATATGACAACAATCCATTGGCATAATATCATACAACACCTTATCATAGTATTTCCCAATTTTCAGATTCAAAAAACATTGTTCACTTACCATTAATGTGTGCTCATCCTTGATCCATGAAATCTGATAGTGTTTCAGATGCTTCATCCTTTCCAACTGTAAATTTTTGACCATGTCCTCAGATGCAAGATTCTCTAAGCTTCCACTATCAACAATGACCTTCCAAACCTTGTCAACAACTCCACATCTGGTTTTGAACAAACTTTTCCTAAAAGGATCTTGCTTATCTTTCTCACTCCATAGTATCCTTCGAATCATGAGATTATCAGGCTCATTTGGTGACTCTTCTTGCACCAAAGCATTTCTTCTACTACCACCCTTCTTTCTTGCATGTGGATATTCAAAGGATTTATGTCCTTCCTCACCACAATTGTAATAAGTCACTTGGAACCCTCTTCTTCTATAACCACCTCTGGAGTAATTTCCTCTTCCTTGGTATGAATTTCCATCTTTCCATTCAGTCTTGCCTTTGTCTTGAGATGTGTCTACATTTGACTTGTCTAGTTTAGATCTATTATTTTCACCATGAGATCTATCTCTTCCTCTAGGGAATATACCACCTCTGCCTCTTTGTCTTTTCTCATATCTCTTGTTCAATTTCTCTTTAGCTTTTAGGAAAAAATGATATTCCTCTTCAATGCTTTCCATCTTTACCAAACTGATCTCATCTTGTATGGAACTTCTTAATCCATTCAAATATCTTGCTATTCTTTCCACCTCATCTTCAACATGTCCAGATCTAATGTCCAATCTATAGAATTCTTCAGTGTAGTCTTTAACTGATTTATCTTTCTGCTTCAAACTTTGCATTCTCTGAACTAGATTAATCTGATAATCACAAGGTAGAAAATTGCCTTTCAATTTTTTTACCATCTTATCCCATACCTTGATTTTGTCTTTACCTTTCTTCTTCCAATCCAATTGCAGATATTCCCACCATAAGGATGCATGACCCTTCATATTTATGCTTGCAATATTCACCTTCTTTTCCTTTGCTACATTCTCATATTCAAAATATTTTTCCATCTCAGTGATCTAGTCAATCAATTCATCAGAAACCAACTTTCCACTATACTCAGGAGGGTTAAACTGAGGTGTGGATTTCAAGCTTGTCAATGCTCTTAAGAATCTATCCTCTTCTTGATCCATAACAGGTACAAGTGCAGCTTCACCTTGAACCTCTTCAAATTTATCATCACTAACATCCTCAAGATGTCTTCCTCTACACTAGGCTGTCTCAACAACTTCCAATATTGCATCCATCTATCTAAGCATATTAGCCAGACCTTGATCAACATTTCCTCTTCCCCGAACCATCTTGAAACTCTCTGCAATTGTAGGTTAGATTTCAACCTTCCACCCTACAATAAATATCCTTAGAGTTTACAAGAAGGAACCACTGATCTCAACTTGCTCTGATACCACCTGGCGTAGGGGAGGCCAACAAATGGGGCCTAGAGCACACCCAACTATTAACCAACCCTGCATCACACAATGCAGAAACAACAACACAAGGAGAAGAGGATAAATGGAAGATCTTCTATTCATAAATTGCTCAAACTCATTACATGCCAGGCTGTAAGGCCTTCCTAGTTTCAGCCATATACATAACAATGTATTACAAATTGATCTTCATACCAGAGATCACATACCTTTGATCTCAATATCCAAACATTTACTTTCTTTCTCTAAGAATGCTACCTAAACTAAGAATATACAAAAGAATATATACAAGAGTCCACCAAAGATGTCGACACTCAAATCCATAAGAGAGACCCAGATTTAGGTCCACACAGATCCCAATGAGATACCCCATATTAATTCAAAAACAAAAATTAAATGTAGAAGTCGGCCAAATCAGGATAAACATCTCAGGAAGATGATTACCAAAAGACAACAAATCATCGGTAAAAGCATACCCAAGCAACAAAGAACCCGTCGGTAAAGCATCACCAAAAATTTTCAGTAAAGCATCACCGAAAATAGAAAACTTGTTGGACAAAGAGATCACTGAGACTCGTCAGTAAAGCTACAACCTAAGCAACATGAAACAAACTAGAAAACAAAGTAAACTTCTTTTTGGTTCAGCAGGATTGCCAATGACCCAAGATGCTCCTACATCAAATAGACATCAAGTACCTCATTCATAATATTAAAAAGAAAAATAAAAAAGATTTCTGAAGGTAAAAACCACATTGTGGCAGTTTCAAAACACAAAATAGTCAAAATAAAAGATGCATATGATGGTGTAAACCTCTCTGAGATGCCAAAGGATGGGGTACTTGATATCCTGCCTAGTTTCTTCTAGGAGTGGTCGTTAGTATTGATTGAACTGACATAACCTGTTAACATTGGGACAAAGGAACATCCACACATCATCCATGTGGCACAATCCTTATCAACAATAGATCTAAAGGAATTCATTGAATTCCTTAAAGAGAAAAAACCAAATTTACATGGAGTGAATCAGACATGTTAGGTTTGGATCTAGATCTGATTATGCATCATCTCTCTATCACACCAGGAGTCAAAATAGTAAAACAAAAGCTCTAAAAAATGCATCCTCATGTTTCTCTATTAATAAAGGCTGAAGTGGAAAAGTTACTAAAAGCTAGGTTCATTCAAGCTATTGATTATTCTAAGTGGATTTGAAACATTGTACCACTATCCAAACTAGAAAAATCTATCTGAGTTTGTACAGAGTTCAGGGACCTGAACAAGGCTTGTCCGAAGGATGAATTTACTTTTCCCAACATTGATATGATTGTGGATATGATAGCTGGGTATGAAATGTACTCCCTCATGGATGGTTTCTCTGGATATAACCATATCAAGATTGCTCCAAAAGATCAGGAAAAGATAACTTTCACATGTGCTTGGGGCACCTTCTACTGGAATGTTATGCCCTTCAGACTAAAAAATGTAGGAGCTACTTATCAAAGGGCTATCAAAACAATCTTCCACGACATGATGCACAAAAACATGGAAGATTATGTGGATGACACACTGGTTAAAACCATGGAAATATCCACGCCCTTACAAGACCTAGGTAAAATTCTTGATAGAGTGGAGTAGTTCAAGCTTCAACTAAACCCAAAGAAGTGTGCATTTGGTGTGAATTATGGATTTTTTTTGGGTTACAATGTTTTCAAAAAAGGGATAGAGGTAGATCCTGCAAAGGTGCAAGCAATCCTAGAGATTTCATCACCTAAAAACATTAGTCAGGTGATGACACTTCAAGGGAAGAATTCAGTCCATCAGGAGATTTATCTCACAGTTAGTAGACAAGTCTCAACTATTCACAAAAACTCTACGCAAGGGAGTCACACACTAGTACATTTGAGGCCAAATTTCGATGGCTATCTTTCGGAATTGAAATGTCTATTTGTTGACAATTTGATAGATGTATCCATCGGGGTTATTGCATTGGAAATTTCCATAGAAGTGGTAACCATCGGGTATTCCAACATCTCTATCTGTCATAATTCACCTCACTAATAGAAACTTACTAGCTCATTTCTTACGGTTCATCTATCAGAATGTTGACAGAATGTGTGGACTCTCCGATAGAATTTTTTTTGGAAAATAGATTCTCTCCAATGTTATACCTATCAGAATAGCGATAGATATGTAGTAACTATCCAACAGACAACCCTGTCAGACATATAGCAGTCCTGTCAAACTGATATGTCAAAAATGGATTCTATCTGACGTTATACCTATCAGAAGGGTGATGGACATGTAGTGACCTTTTGACATGACAACCCATCAGTTGTATAGCACTATCATCGAATCAAGCTGTAAAAAATTTATTCTATCCGACGTTTAATCTATCAAAATTCTGACGGGCATGCAATGATTTTATGACAGGAAGGCCTGTCGTACGTATATCACTATTGTCAAAGATGTCATAAGTGTCAAAAAAGAGATGAAATAGCACACTAAAGATAAAAAATCTCAAGAGATCATCGTAGAGGGTCTCTGTCTTTGGTCCATATTTAAGTTGACATTGTATGAATTTATCTACTTCACGCACTTGTGGACTACGAGGATAGTGATAAAGAAGCATCTCCTTCCTTGGCCTGCATTACTCAGGCCATGGGAGGGGATATTTATTTATCACTATCTCCGCAGTCCACAAGTGTGGGAAATAGATAAATTTGTGCAACGCCAAACTAAAATAATGTACGTTATACATGAAAATAGCATCTGTTAAATTATTTCAGATCCCTGCATTTGATGAGATAACAAAATATAAAATGTTTCCTCAATCGTATGGATGAAAGATGAAGACCAACTATAATGATCTCTTGAGCTCTACTATCTTTATTCCTAGCTACTGGGTAAGGCCTAAAAGACTTATACCTATCGATCATTGAGAGTAATCACTTAAATCCCTAATTCAATCTTTGACAAATAAAATTGTGAAAAAACACTTAAAGAATATGGAAAGCTCACAATATTTGTTTACTCCACTAAATAAAGGATCTATCTATAAAAATACAATGACTTGCATGAACATGCTTCTGTGATCGACTTTGGTGTACGCAATTTAGACTCAAGCCTTGCAACTTATTTCTGCAATTTCTTAACTAGGTTCTTATCTGAAATAACCTATTTTAGAACAATCAATTTGTGAGTGAACCTTGAGTCATATACTCACTTCTGCATCTATTAAAAAAAGTACAACATACCATATTCACTTGTGCAGTGTTGGTGACCTCCTTGGCACGAGTAGCAAACATAAGTGTATTTCAAGACTGCTCAACATGATATGATGTAGGACTCATGGTACATATAATTGCTATCCTGGAATTACCACCAAGAGAAAGCTAAAAAATCTGAATGAGCTTTGAGTCATGGTAAGTTATGTGACCATTCCTTTTCCACCACTGTACCCACAGTATCAAAAGGAAGTAAGCATATAATTCTATAGAAAAATAACATCTGATAAATATACAAATCTTTGTTGTAATGTTGTAAGTCTAGTATGTAGATAAGATATATGAAATAAAGATCAGTTCTACCAGAATAAACATCTTAGAAACAAGATATAGATTATGTATTAGTATACTTGAGTTTATGTATTACAGTACTTAAAGTTAGTAAGCTTCGATTTATATGACACCCTTCCTTGAGCCTAGTCCCTTCTGCATTTGTTTGTGATGCACACTCACTTCCTACAAGATCAAATTTTTTTTGTACAAAATAGGATCCACCTAGTCATATAGGAATTTGAGAATCAAGAAAATCCTGTTAACAATAAGATAACCTATCCTATAAGATTTGTTTGTTAATGTTGAGTGAGTGTCCTCACCAATCAATGTCACAAAAATATTATACACACGATAATCCAAAACCAAAATCTCCTAAGAATATCTAGGCATTGAAAGCTACATTTATTAAAACTACAATTCCAAAAGCACAACATACCAAGTTAGCAACAAGGGACTTAACGTAATTTTATGTTGATCCCAGTGTACTCTCCATAGTCTGCAAGGCAAAAAGCAATGTTGCATAAGCAAAATGTCAAACTCCTTTTATACCAAGTTCTATGTTTGATAGCAGAAATATTTATAAGACTTACCAATTTGATAATTTGATGTGATCTTGAGCTTGTATCATTTAGAGTTGTCTCTCCAACTTTCCTCTGAGCTACAGAGGTTGCCAAAACATTTACAGGCATTTAACAGATATAAAATCACCCATAAAAATTTGTTATATCAAAGCATTAAACATAAGAGACAACATTTATCATGGTAAAAAAGGATCCTAATTTCCAGTTACAATATAATATCAGAGCATTTTACCACTGTTAAAAGTAAAACAATTGAAATACTTGGCCATTTTTCTGAGACTATGCTTCTCTTTATGCTTATTTAACACAAAAAGTTGGAAAGAAAACTTCAATCTCAAATGCTCAATCTACCTTCACAAACGACAATTATTTGTCAAAGGTGTTCACTGTCTCTTGCAGATTCTTCAACCAATTTTTCCACAATGGTCCCTTTCTGGATCCATATGAATGGAATTACTAGTTAGAAACAATACATTGTATCCAAACTAAAACCAAAGAATTAATTTTGATAATTTCTGAAGTATACAAAAAGGAGACTGCAAGCTGCAAATTTTAACATATACATTTCAAGTGAAGATCCAAAAAAAACAAGACCCAACTTATACATATTTATTTTAATATTTGAAACTTTACCTCAGGATCATCCAGGAGATGAAGAGGACCACTTTCTGGATTTAGAAGATCTTTAACAATCTCATTATAAATTTCCAGAGCAGAAATTTACAAATTCTTTATCTAGGTTCGACATTAATAAAAATTCTAGTAGTCAACTTGCTGCTAGCAAAAAATGCATCTACCTTTTTATACATTTGCCTTTTGAAACCCTCTTTTCTTCAAAGATCACATCAAATATGTAGGTGTTCCAAAAAAACTGATTGGGAATAATGCTCATAAATTTTGTATGTGATTGTAAATGTCATTGATTGCCTATTCAGTTATCCCTCTCATGGTGAAGGTCTTTCCACTAGACGTTTGTCCATATGCAAAAATAGTGGCTGCATATAACCAAAGGTAGAAAATTAAGAATGGGGAAAACAAAGGATCTGGAGGAGATCAAGGCAAAAGATGCATGAGATACAAGCACATTAAAATTGAACTTACTTTACACATTGATGTCCACTTGACAAAGAATGACCTATGAAACCAAAGAAAAATGTATAGCTAGAACTTTTGGTGATACAAAGAAAGAAGAAAAAACAGCTTAAAAACTCAAAAGAAAAATATCATAAATCAACAAATGCACAAAATTCAAACGCCTTAAAAGATGAGAAAACCAAATATAAAATTGCATTATAATAAGGCAATATGAACAAAGACAACTTTACAAGGAAACTAGACATCAGAACTAAAGCAACATCTCTCTCTCTCTCTCTCCAAAATCCAAAAGCAAAAAAACAATTCTATTTATTTAAAAAATTTGTAACACCTTAATTTGGTGCATCCCCCCTCTCTACACCCAAGTCGTCTATAATTCTCACTTCTGTTTGTATAATGGACCTAATGAAAGCAATATCTTTCCCAAAATATCTATCTATTTCTTCCTCTCAACACTAGAGATTGGTGCATTATAACTACATCACCAGACTTGTGCCCCTGCTCATGATTACTTCCATCTTCTCCTCTCAAACTCTCATCCTAATGATGGCTCATGAGTGTGTGGAGTGTGAGTCAAAATGTTGATGAAAAAGGCACTGACACAATTGAATCTAGAAACAGGATACAACAACCTAAAAGTATACAAAATTTCATGTTGACATGGAAATGAAACTACACAAAGTATGCATGGATATGAGGTTGACAAGAATCCTTTTTTTGGTATGTGATGTTGACCTTACAAACATAAATTACAATGGAAAAATTCTTGACTTTGAGCTCTGCACCATAATTTAGGGTGGGTTCAGCCATGTGATATAGATGGAAATGTGATCTGAGGATCAGTGTCTACCTGTAGACACCTAAAACTGGGCAGGTGTCTTAGAATCATCAAAATCTACAAATCTCAGCCACGTGCTTCAAAATGCTTCAAAATGGATCAAAATCATTTCAAATGGACATTTATCAATTAAATTGGGATTAAATCAAATAAAATAAAAGGATTAATTAATAATGACATCAAATAATCAAATATCAGCCTAAAAAGAGATCAATCAAATTATATAATCGATTTTAATCAATTAATTATATAGTTTTAATCAAAAATCAAATTGAACCTATTCCCCTACATGGCTAATTTAATTAATTTATTGAATTAAATAAATCCTAATATCTTTCAACATGAATTTGAGCAACCAATGGGAATTGAGAACACAAAGCACATGGATCACTCCTGACTTTGAATCTCAATCACTCATTTTCAGAATTGAATCTCCATCACTCAAATTTGTCCCTTTGTCCCAACCTTTGAGACAACCATTTAAATTGTCCCCCCATTTGAAACCATCTCAAAGCCTTTCACCTAACCAAGGCTTAATCATGATCAATTCACTCTACCCCCTACCCTTGGGATTTTACTATAAATACAAGTATTTTTCAAGCATAAAGGATCCTAGAAAATTTGAATGCAAAACATCCTCATTATAGGCAATTTCATAGCACTTTGAGAAATAGTGAGAGCATTTCATATCAAATTGAGAGATCATATCATTTCATGAGAGCATTTGAATTCATTTTGTATCAAATTGAGAGAATTGAGAGCTAGATTAGGCATTTTATCACCAATTTCTCATTCTAGGAAGGTCACTAGTAGAGATTAAGGCTGAGAGCTCTACTGGAAAAGCCTAGTTAGAGAACCATGAGATGTTATGGATTTTAAATACAATTATTTAGATTAATTTGCTTATTTCTTTCCATAGAATTGTAGTTAATTGTCCTAATTTTATGAAGGTGTAGTAACTCACACACAAATGGTGCCCACCGTAGGGCTTTAAGCCTCATTTTCATCATTTTTATCAAGTTTTGTGTGTTTTTGCTTCACTTTTATGTCTATTTTGTAGAAAATAGGTAAAATGACGCGTATAAGCAATCTAATGATGCCTGTGAACAGTGAAATGATGCGTGGAGATTTTAATCTATTTATGTCTTAATTTCTTTCACCGCGTATGAGACAAAGTGTGACACGTAAGCTTGCAAAGCGTCGCCTGTGAGCTACAAAGCGCCGCTTGTGAACTATCAACTACTGTGTGTGATCTGTAGTTTGACACATTTTAAACATTCTGTAACGCTTGTGAAGTTTAATTTACTGCCTGTGCAGTTTTAAATGCCGCGTGTTAAATTTTAAAATTCACTTTAAAAGTTTTAAATGTTGCATACTAACAAATAAATGCCGCGCATTAGCTGTTAAGTGCCGCCTAGTGCTTTCTGTTTTATTTTGCTGTCAAATCATTAAATTCTAATTTCTAATTCTGTGTCTGTGTTTTTCCCGTAGATGAGCAAGCACAAGAAGGTACAAAAACCAAAACTTTGAGTTACAAGGCCTAGGAAAGAGGTAAGAGCACAAACTAAACATGCTAAGCAAATTCATGCTTCCAATATTTCAGAAAATTTAAAGGAAGAAGAACATTTGTATGATCTTTATATAAAAGTATTTTTTGCATACAAAAAGAAGTTCCCTACTCTTTAAATTGATTTCTTGTTTTTGAGTTCTTTAAGTTTGATTTTGCAAAATTTGATCAAAAGGAACTTAGGAGCATGTTGTCAAGTTCATTTTCAAGTTTTTCTTCACTTTGTTGGTTGTGTTGACTAACTTGTTGGAGGAGTTGGAGTGGGAACGATCGCCACTAGGTGAGTAGCCAAAAAAAGCAAAATCAATCAAAAATGCACCTAGCTTTTGCTAGCTTTGAAAATGAGGTACTTATCTTAACAAGCTTGCATTGATTATATTGTGACATTCCTTTGAATCTAGTTTAATAGGAAAAAACCCTATTATTGTCCAAATTGAACAAACATTAGGCATATGCTCTCCACTTTTTAAAGTGGATCAAAAATCCAAACGTGTGAGTTCAATTTGGTAGAAAGAAAGGGAAGGAATTAACCAAACATTTCCATTTTAAGAACCTCCTTGTCAAGGGGTTGAAAAAGAAAACAAAGTGCTTGAAGTGTTTGGAACGAAGAAAGACAATAGGGATATGCTCTTCACTCTTTGAGTGAATCAAACTCACAAACATTTTGGACTAAGTTCATTTTCTGCTTTCCATATATGCTAGATTAAATAAAACTTTAGAGGGTCTGCCTCCCAAGAATTCGTTTACGAAGGTGGTGAGAGGGATGACCAAAAGTGGGAGACAATCGCTTTAGCCATGATATCATCCAACCCACTATAAATAAATACACTTTACCTTAATCAAAAAGAGACTAAGTTGTGTGCAAGTCATCCTCACTTCCTCGAGTAGTCCTTCGGGATTGCGCAAAATTGTAGTTTTGTGCGTGTGGGAAGCCCGCAATGGGGTAAAGGAACTTGACACAATTTAGAATGGAGTGTTAGAGTAATAGTCTATCAGGTTATTAATTAAATCATTATGATCTAATTACTAACTCACCTATTCACTCTAGTTGCTTAAGCTAACCTTAGGTTTTCCCTTTTAGGGTTTCGTGATTCCTTTTATAAGGATTCACCTCTTAGTTTTCTTTATAGAGTTTTCACATCACATTGTAATTCATAGAAACATATTGTTAATATATTGTTTTCTGTTGCATACGATGTCTCTGGCTTTTTGGCCTCCATAGCTATTCTTCTCTTCTGTCTTTGCTTCTTTCTTGTGATAATCATGCATGCAGGTGTTCTTGGGTGGATTTGTTTTTCTCAAATCTAACATGGTATCAGAGCCACTCTACAGCTGGCTATTCTTGTTTTGTTGAAGCATACCAGACATAGAGGGTTTCAGAGGTTTTTCAGTGTTTTTTGTTGTTTTTCAGGGGCAGGCTTTGGTTATGGTCACTTTGGGCTCAAACGGACATTGCCATTGAGCTCAGAGGACCCCAAAACCCCAGAAACGACATAAAATTCATCCATTTTGGAATACTGGACTCTGAGGCAATTTTTTTTTGATTTCCTGTGCCGTACGACATGGAAACCGACGCAAAAATTTCAAAAAAAAACAAAAAAAACCAACTTTTCTATGGTTTTTTTGTTTAAAAATCAGCGCGGCCAATACATTTTGTGGAGCGCCACCGTCGCACCACCACTGCCGGCTACGGGCCCTCCGGCAGCGGCCCCCACCAGCCTGGGTGCCACCTTCCTTCGGCCTCCGCCACGCCCTGACCTTCGCGCCACTCTGCTCCGTGGCCCCCGCCGCTCGACTGCCCGCTCAGCCTTGGCACCCGCAACCGACACCGCCGCCCGGCCACCCCGCCGCCCGGTGGATGTTTTAAGCCCCTGTGGGCCCCCTTTTGCATAGCGACAGTCACATGGGTGACCAGGGGCTCTGCCCCAGCCCCCTGCGCGCACCATGCGCCCAGGGGCTAGTCCCTTCTCAGCCCCAGGGGCTTTAAAATTTTATTTGGGGCCCTTTTGACCCCCCGGGACTGTTTTTGCTCTATCTTGAGCATCCGGGGGTCTTTTTCTGACTTCCATATACCGTCAGAAAGCTCTTTACAAGAAATTTTTGATGATGGTAGTTAGGGTTTTGGGTTCTATCATTTTGATAGTGTTTTTTTCTATTGAAGTTTGATATGTTTTTTTGCCTTTTGGGGGTCATATCTGGCTCATCCGGACTCCATTTTTGGCAAACCAGATATCGTCGAAAAGCTGGTTCAGTAAATTATTCAGTTGCAGGGGTATTTTTTCCATATTTTTCTCTAGGTTATCTCTCCTCTGAGTTTGGCATTTTTTGCACTCTGGTGGATTGCTTGGGTTCTACAGGTCCTGGGATCTCCTCTTCTGATATTCTAGCTCACTCTTCTTTCTGACTTCTGAGCTTGCATGCTTCTCCACTGTTGCATCTTTTTTTCTATAAGCACACTGAGATAAAGTGCCTACTTCTACATTTCTGGGATTTTAAGCACCTTGTATAGTTTTTGTACTCGCACTCTGTTATAAAGTGCCATGGGGGGTTATGATGATTATGCCATTTTAGGCACATCCACCTTTGTCAAGTGAGCGTACTTTCCATGACATTAGCCCATGCTGTGTGTTGGTGACATCGCCCTTTATCCTATGTTTTTACTTCTATTGCACTGTTGGTGTTCCTGGTTCTTTCTTCTACAGATGTTTCTGGCATTGCATTTCAGTGTTCCTATTACCTCTCGCAGTTCAGTATTATGGGGGGGGTTCACCTGTTGGTTCTATTGCTTCCTGGTTCAATTGATCAGCTCTTCAGACATTATCTTCTCTACCTGGTCATGCACTTCAGTGGGGGTTCCAGCAGTTTCTTTTGACAGAGTTTACAGTTCCATGCTTCAGAGATGCTTCTTGCTCATTCTTGTTCCTCTCTCTGGGACTTTCCCTAGATTGAAGGCTTAGTTTCCTTCATCTAGTTTATTTCTTGTACTTGGGTACCTG
>MU227909.1:1765505-1779700 GCA_018584345.1 Thuja plicata
TTAGAGTAATAGTCTATCGGGTTATTAATTAAATCATTATGATCTAATTACTAACTCACCTATTCACTCTAGTTGCTTAAGCTAACTTTAGGTTTTCCCTTTTAGGGTTTTGTGATTCCTTTTATAAAGATTCACCTCTTAGTTTTCTTTACAGAGTTTTCACATCACATTGTAATTCATAGAAACATATTGTTAATATATTGTTTTCTGTTGCATACAATGTCTCTGGCTTTTTGGCCTCCATATATATTCTTCTCTTTTGTCTTTGCTTCTTTCTTGTGACAGTCATGCATGCAGGTGTTCTTGAGTGGATTTATTTTTCTCAAATCTAACATGGAGGTGTTCTTTAAAACCTGGTTAAAATAGTAAGCCTACCTTTTAGAGCCATTGTTAAAAGCCAAATTTGTTTGACTCTAGGTAGATTTCTTAGAAGACTTTCTTGTGATATACTTGTGAAAATGACTGAGAACATACACTTTTAGTGTTGTTTTAGGGACATGATGCAAATTTGATGTGTGTGTTGAGTTTGTATTTCATTTTCAAGCAAGAATCTTCTCTGAGAGATCTGATCAAAGACCTTAAACTTTTAAAACCTAAAAAAATTGAAAATTCAACTTTGATCTATGAAGTGCCATGTATGATCATTTAAACGATGCTTACAGACAATTCTATGACGCGTAAACAACTAAAATGACGCCTGTCATCTGTCAAAAACTGTGTAAGTCACTAGAAAGTATCACCTAGAAATAATTCAATAACGCCTACCAATAGGCAAATGTCATGTACTAACTACAGAGTTTTGCATAAAGGAATTCCAGTCAACGCGTACTAACATTAAAGTCACACCTACACACCAGCAAGTGATGCCCAAAAAAAAGAGGGGCAGACAATGGACATTTCCTGAGGGTTTGAAACAATTTTGAAATCATATTTTGATACCCTTTTTGGAGTTATTCTTTGTCAGTGAAACAAATAGATCATATTCTTCAAAAACATTTATAATGATGAGTCTATTTGAGAAATGAATCAATCATATGGTGGAGAATAATTATCAAAATCAAGATCAAAATATCCATAGGACTCAATATGACTAAGTAACTGAAGATGACATATTGGAGGCATCCTAAGATCCCATATTTATGGAAACAATGCACTTAATTTTGAAGAAGGATAAAGAAGCATATTTTGCTCAATTAGGAGCTACCCTTTCTCATAATGATGATATATCAACCTTAAAGAAGGATGAGGAAAAAAAAAGGATACATCATCTAAAAAGCCATCATTAAGACCAATCTATCCTTTTATTTATGATAAAGGGCTATATGTATCTTCATTTTCTTCACGAAATGAAACATTTAAGTGTAACAAACCTATCTTGGATCAAGGGAAATTTCATGACCACCCTATTTGCAATCAAGATAATAAAGAGAATGAAGAGAAAGGTACCACTTTCAAGAAAGATCTAATGCACAAACCTATATCTAGCAAGGTTTCTCCCATGGCCTTTACTCATTTCATCCTTCGTCCATCTCAAAAAGCTTCATAGCTATCCAAAATTCCTCCACCAAAGAGTGAGCCTATTGATGATACTTTCCACGTTAACTATGTATACCCTTAAGGGCTACCTCTAAAATAAAACCAATCTAATTTACATCTTTCTGCAAATTGTTTCCATGCTTCAAAGATCTTGGACCCCAAAGCTTCATGTGCTTCAATGCCTATTCAAAAGGGTTCTCCACCATTCTTCCAAACATTCCCCATGCATATCCAAGCATCTACTTTGTCCTTAGAAGTGGCTCCATGTCAAGAGGATAATCCAAAGAGCAAAGAAACAAGTATTAATAAAGATCAAGATCAAGATGTTGAACAATCCCCTCCCATATTTGATGAAGGTCCCATATCCATAGAAGATTTTGATGATCCCCTTGCACCCTTTCATGTCTTCCAAGCTGATATCCTTCCATTTCATGAACAAAGTGTCCTTCCAAGCTCTATACCTAGTCCAACTCCAAAGAAACATCAAGATATCCCTTCCACCATTTCCAATAAACATATTGAAAATCAAGAGCAAAACACCCTCTCTATACCATCTGAAGATCCTTGTCAAGATCAAATTATCTCACCAAACCCTTGTCATACTCCTCCATATTCACCTCAAGAAACCATCATTCTTCCAAATCCCTTGCATGAGAATAAATCCCTTCAAATCTTGGTTTATCCTATCCAAGTTTCTCCCATGAAAGCTATTTATGAGCCTATTGGTATAAAGATAAATCTTAAAGATGAGAGCCTTTGCAATATAACCCATGCCAAAGATGTTGATATCCCTTTCACACCTTATCTCCCTCCATTCAAACACAACCATATGCCTTCACAATCCTCCAAATCCATTTTGGGTTCCTATGTCCCAAAGTTAAAGTCTTCATCCCTTCCATCCATATTAGGTCCGTATATTCCTCCATCAACCATTCCTACCATCCCTAGCTCTCCATTCACTTACCCTACCATGTACGAAGATCAACGAAGGAACACATACTTGAATAATTTCCAAACATCAATCCATATAAACCCTCCATATTATTCCCATTCACCCAAAATTCCTAAGTCTTTGTGAAGCAATTTGGATGTGCAACATAAAAATCAGAAATCCAAGAATCCACATGTGTATAAAAATCACCATGGCTCATCTAATCAACATGTCAATGAAAAGAAAAAAGAGATATCCAAAAGGCCACAAAGGTCCACCAATCAAAAATAAAAATCAAAGAAAATGCGGGTTCCTAAATCCCTCATTGAAGAAATGCATTAAAAATCATTGCAAAAGAAAGAAAAATCAAAGACTATGTGGATTCCCAAGTCAATTTTGAAAGACTTGCACACAAAATAAAAATCAAACTTGACATTCAAGCTTCCAAAGGCTTCCATTCCATCTTCTTCCAAACATTTTCCACTTTCCAAGTCTAGTTTGGGTTCCTACATCCCAAAATCCACTATATTAGCTACATCCTCACCTCCTTCATCCATTATTCCTCCATCACTCCACCACCCTTCAAAGTGTGTGTCAAAGTTGATCTTGCCGATATTTCCATCCAAAACATATGTTCTTCTTATCCTCACATTCATTATCCAACACATACTTTTCATCTTTCCATCCCTCTTATCCAATCTATGGCATAAAACCTTCACCACCATCTACCCTTATCCTTCATATGTGTCCTTTATCATCACCTTATCAATATCTTTGAGCATCCTAGCCATATTCATTGTTTTTTTTTTGATCGGTAACATTAGTATTTTTATTGATAAAGATAAGGAAATACATCAAAAGGCCAGTCTTCTGGATGGCTACCGTATTACAGACCCACACACTTTCCTACCCTACATTTAAGCTTTCAACATAGTGCTAAGAGTCTAAGGGATATAAACATCCCCGAGAAGAGAGAAGACAAAATTGGGAGAATATTAATATACTAAAAAATATGCATTATACATCAACCCCCTATGCCAGCAAAACATTGAGTCACAAAAAGAAAACCCTGAGAAGCACGCGTTGTGTTACCATCCCACCAACTTACTTTTTGAACTAGGCGTCAGATTCTTCCTTGGTGAAGTTTGGGATGGATCTGTCACCTGCAACTAAGGCCCTGGAATGACCTGCCGCCTATTTTTTCTTCTCCCCCATGAGTGAAGAGTCCACCCATGTGTCTGCACTTGTGCTGGCCCCTGTCGCCACACCTCCACCCCTACTCAGTTGATGTCTCAGCGGCTCACCAGGTGGTCACACACTTTTGATGGGAGTCATCTTTGTGCACACCTTCTGTGCCTCCTCCTACTCCTCTGAATGCTCATACAACATTTTGACTACGTCCTGCCATGCCTTTGTGGCCTTTGGAATGTGAAATTCCCTTGGGGTCGCAGATGACCACACGAGAAAAGGTTGCAGCAGCGTCGCTCCTCCTCCAATTTGCCTCCATGGGTTTGTTCCCATATGCAACCCAACACCCAGCTCTACCCTATTTAAAATTTCTTCAAAACCCTCTAGCCACTATGAATCAATGCAGGCTTCCATGACTGTTTAGACCTCTTCCTTCAAGTCCCCCATTAAAAGGTCCAGGGAAACAAAGAGTGAGGCAATGTCTAGATTTGACCGCCTTCTCTAGTAGTCATCCAAGTATTATGGGCCAAAGAAATCCATGACTGTGCTCATGAAGGCCTGGCCATCAAACAGGAAGATGTTTCTCAGTCGCCGCACCATGACGTTCCCTATGTAAGCCTGTGTCTGATTGCTTGACTCCAAAGCAAAGTTCACCTCCATGATCTTTGCTCTATTGAAAACCCTACACAATGTAATTTGAGCTGAGAGCTTTCTGAGTTTAAAAGATTCCTAGGAAATTTCTAGATACACGCCATGAAATTAAGTCCTTCGTGTGGTCTTAATGAGTGTTGTGAATTGCACTCTCATGATTATAAATGCTGATTCAATCGTGCCTCTTTTGGTGTGTGAGCGAGATCGGTATCAAGTTAATCCAACTTGAGAAGACTGAAGTCCTAAAAAATTTCATCTTCTTTCTCATGGGGATGATTTGCACCCAAGTTGGCCAAATGATCGGCCACCCCATTTGCCTCTTGATATACATGGGAAATCCAAAAATCTTCAAATTTCAACATAAAACACCGTATCTGTTGAATATGTTTGTCCAGATGCCAAGACTCCATGCTACCTTTCTTAATCCCACTAATGATGATTTCAGAATCGCCTTCCAAGTGCACCTTCCAGAAGCCCAACTTCACTCCCATTAAGGTAGCTTCTTTCACAGCTTCACATTCTACCTCATTGTTAGTCCTATCACGAAGCCTCCTTGCTACGATTGCCACTGTATTGCCCTCATAATCCCATGCTATGCAGTCACACCCAAAGGTGCCTAGATTGCCTCTGGCTGCTCCGTCAAAATTAATTTTTATCCATCCTTCTTCTGGAGGTTGCCACCCATATTTCACCTTGTGAAGAGTAGGATTAACCCTTTGAAACCCATGAACAGGAAGCCATATTCATTGTTTATTATAGCATATCTTTCAGAAGAGCATTGTCCAAAGATCCAGATGTTGGGAAAATTTTGAAAAATACAAAAAAAGAAAAAAATTGAAAAAAAAGAGGAAAGTGCCTTGGTGAAAATCTGGTAAATGGGTGCCTTGGTAGAAAAAGTAAAGAGAAATCAATCCATCCTATGGTGAAAATCACTTCTTTTGGCACCTTGGGAAAGTACCATGATGAAAACCTGGCAAACATGTATCATGTGTAATTCCTCCTTCTTGCACTCTACACTTGGGGGAAAGTTTCATCCATGCTATCCTTCATCTTCCTATCATTTATCTCACTTGCATCCATATGCCCTCTTTTACCTTTTGTCTTGACAAGGTTGAACATATCCATGAGCATCAAGTATCTTGACACCGTTATCCTTTCCATTAGCTTATTCACTTGTTGCATCCATACTACCCTATCATGATCTTGCTTCTCTCCAATCCACCTTCATTATTCCTATGCAGTCTTTCCATAATCCCAAATCATCCCCTCATAACCTCCATCATCCCTTTATCCTAATCATGCTATCCTATCCACATCTTACCCAAATTGATCCATTGGTCTTGATCAGAAATGAAGGACGTAAAGTACAAAATTTGTTATAAAAAACCCCTTGACATGTCCACTCTTTTGGATCAAACACTTTCATGACAATAGATCCTTATCCCACATGCTATCTAGAACTGCATCATTGGCTTCCATTGCTTATCCAAAAACATGTTTCGCATTGCTATATCCTTTTTTCTTAGCTTGGGTAATCTTGAGGAGATGGTCTTATGGGTCACATTCACATTCTTCATCCATCAATGACCTTTCCATTTCTAATCCATCAACTTGAAAATCCATCCTTCATGTCCTATACCTTGATAAACATTGGGGGAAAACCAATGTGATCTTGTTTGAGAGATGGTAATGTCTAACTAAAAAATAAAAAATAAAAAATCTCTAAAAAATAAAAAAATAAAAAATCTCTAAAAAATCCAAAAATATTGCTTAAAGTCTCTTTGAGCTACATTTCCAAGTTGTTATCACATACTCGGTTGCACTTACCCAAGATTTACACGGTCTCATTTTTACTTGGGGGCAAAGCATTGGTTCTTGGTACAAACGGATTCAAAAGTGCTACATCTTGGTCACATGACAGAAGCAGATTTTCAGAATTTTAGAGGAGAGATATTTTGGAACCTTTGATGGATATCATTGTTCAATTCAAACCATTTGATCACATACATGATCCTTGAGTTTCATTGACTTATTTTATTAGGATTAACAATTGACAACACCCTAAATGATCAGAATGTTTGGAATTCTTTTTGAAAATCTTGATACATTGCGAAACACTTGAAATTTTTAATGAGTTTTTCATTGACTTTTTTGAGTCATGTATTTTTAGCTAATAGATGATGTTTTGACTAGATTGGTGATGATGGAGACATGATGTTTTCTTGGCTGTTGTGTGACTGTTTTGAGGGAGATTCTTAACTTGTGTGAATTCATCTAAGGACACGGTCATCAAAGAACCATCAAGGACATTCATATAGGAAGGAGGATTAACCTTTGTTTGTTTACAGAAAAGGATACCTTGGCTATTTAGATCTTCAATATCTTAATACCAAAATCCACTTGCAACATTGAATCCGTTGAAATCGGTATTCATACTCCCATAGTTGATCATTCAACTAGTGAGGGTTGTACTAGGTTCCTAAAGAGGTTACCAAATCAGATGAAAGTCATATTCATATTCTTATGGTCGCAGTGGCACCAGTAAGGATTGTATCGACTCCTAGTCCCACAATGCTCAATGATGAAAATATATCTCTTTTGCAGTTATTTTGCAAAAATCCAGTGACCATTAGTTGCATTGCATTGCATTTTCATGATAGATCAATTGCATGTTTAATGTAATTTTCCTTAATCAAGGGGGTAGAATTTAATCATGATTATATCATCAAAGTCCTAATCAATGTCCTAAAATGTCTGATCCATCAAATTGATCAATGCTACATCAAGGATATCATCACTATGCATCTGCTCACTTATGGGCAGCCTCACCATCTGATCAACTAGGGGCAACCTAACTCTATTTATCCCCTGTACCTACATCTGCACCTGAATCATATCAAATGCCCCTATATATCAGCCTCCCACCATTAATATTTCCATAAAATCCAATCCAATTGAATATCAATCACTCGAATCATCCAATTGATCATCTAAAGTCAATCATTTATTCGATCATCTATTTTCTCATCTTGAGCGCATCAAATTTCCTAACTCTAGATCTTGAGGAAGGAAAATCAATCCATTTGTTCATCTCTCTAGATCTTGAGAGTGAATTATCAGTTTATCCAATCAATCCATCAACCTACTTATCCTATATGATTGACATCAATACAACATCAATCAAGTGATTCTGACTGACGTCACGTGATATCCGATCATCATTACTTTATCTAAAACATCAACAATTTTTTCTCAATCATATATTTTCTCATCATATTCTCGCATGACCGGGGCATTTTCAAAGTGATTTTATTGGGAAATAAATCTCAATTTCCCAAGCTCAACCAAATCATCTACCATCATCTTGATTAATTTCCCAAGGGGGCATCATATCCACATCAAAAGTTCAAATCAAGATTTTTCATCATATCTATTTCAAATCTGGGGCATTGAAAATTCAAACTTTTATCAGTGGGGCATTTTGCATCAAATGAATAAGAGGTGAATCAGAGTCTCAAATCAGTTATTAATCAATTTTTATCAAATCAGGGTTTCAAATCAATCAGGTTTTATCAATAAGATTAGTTTTATCAATCAATCGATCAGTATCAAATCAGTGATCAAGACATGCAATTTTCTTTGAATCGATGCGCTTCACACATCAATTCAAAGAGGGGCATTTATAGACACCTAAAACTGGGCAGGTGTCTTAGAATCATCAAAATCTGCAAATCTCAGCCAAATGCTTCAAAATCATTTAAAATGGACATTTATCAATTAAATTGGGATTAAATCAAATAAAATCAAAGGATTAATTAATAATGACATCAAATAATCAAATATCAGCCTAAAAAGGGATCAATCAAATTATATAATTGATTCTAATCAATTAATTGTATAGTTTTAATCAAAAATCAAATTGAACCTATTCCCCTACATGGATAATTTAATTAATTGATTGAATTAAATAAATTCTAATATCTTTCAACATGAATTTGAGCAACCAATGGGAATTGAGAACACAAAGCACATGGATCACTCCTGACTTTTAATCTCACTCACTCATTTTCAGAATTGAATCTCCATCACTCAAATTTGTCCCTTTGTCCCAACCTTTGAGACAACCATTTAAATTTTCCCCCCATTTGAAACCATCTCAAATTCTTTAACCTAACCAAGGCTTAATCATGATCAATTCACTCTACCGCCTACCCTTGGGATTTTACTATAAATACAAGCATTTTTCAAGCATAAAGGATCCTAGAAAATTTGAATGCAAAGCATCCTCATTATAGGCAATTTCATAGCACTTTGAGAAATAGAGAGAGCATTTCATATCAAATTGAGAGATAATATCATTTCATGAGAGAATTTGAATTCATTTTGTATCAAATTGAGAGAATTGAGAGCTAGATTAGGCATTTCATCAATTTCTCATTCTAGGAAGGTCACTAGTAGAGATTAAGGCTGAGATATCTACTTGCAAAGCCTAGTTAGAGAACCATGAGATGTTATGGATTTTAAATACAATTCTTTAGATTAATTTTCTTTTTTATTTCCATAGAATTGTAGTTAATTGTCCTAATTTCATGAAGGTGTATTAACTCACACATACTACCCAACAGTATGGAATTTATCAAATTCACTGGTACTAGACAGAGCTTGTTATGTCGATCTCCTTGACCTAGTCCCTTATTTTGTTGCAAAATGATTGGAAAGGAATGAGTCATGGCTCTTTAGATCATCAGGAAGGGATCTATAGGACCAAATTCAATGGCAAATGTGCACATTATAAGAATTCAATGCCCACAAGATAAGAATTGCAGATAAAGGAGATGATCTGCAGAATCAACTGTTTCAAAATTTTGCAACTGCAAGACAATTGGAGTTTCAGGTGGCTTTTTTTACTAACTATGACACTAAAGACTTCTTTGACCAGATCAACTATTGCAGAAATTTGCAACTGCGAAGCCAAGACAAATTGGAGTTACCTGGAGGGTATTTTAGCAACTAAGCTACTTGAAGAGTTGTTTGATCAGGAGCAACACATTCAGTACTTCACATGTTGAAATGAATCCTAAGCAAAAAAATTCACGTGTCAAAAGACATATGATTTCAGTAGGCTTGAATAGAACAAAGAAAAACATACATTGCCAATATCCTGAACGGAGTCCTGAGACCTTTTATTTCATGATAAACAAAGTCCTACAACCTATCTCATAGAATAGAATAGAAGAATTGTTAACGCCCACAAGACAAAAGAAGCCTATGGGATAGTAAACCCTATTATTTATTGCATTGTGAAGTGCTAATCTTATACATTTTAGTTTAATAGTGAGCCCTCCAAATCTCTTGAACTATTTTTCTCTAGATAAATCTTGAAAAGAGGATACTATTAAACCATTTATGATCCTTATTGTGATCTTATTTTCAAAACCCCCTCACTTCTCCATTGCATCAACTCTACTATAGTTACATCTCTGATGAAAAACCATTAATCTATTTTTCCACATTCAAAATTTGTTTGAATAATCAGAAAGTATAATGTAGTCCAACCTATTCTATCTCATAGATTACACAAAACTTCAAATTTTCACCTCTGTATATATTTCAATCTAGATGTAAATACATTTTATGTCATTTTTGAATGATTATATAATACTTAATGACCTTTCTAGTTTATAGAAACTTAGAATAATACTAAAACAAGGAAAGAAATATTGAAACCTTAGAACACACAAGCAATTTGAAAACCAAAAGCTGAAGCAAGGAAGATCGTAGGTGTCAGCAACACATGCACACATTCTAATTGGTTATATTTTGCTGCCAACAGCCAAGGTGGAATGGCCAATTGGAAGAAGTGGCAGTAGTAAAGTAAAGATGTGAGTGGTGTGACAATAGCATGCATAAATTTTTGAAGACCAATTCATGGCAAGGAAGTGTCAGGAAAAGAATGGTGGTACTAAGATCAAAGTAGAGGAGTAGGCAGGAAGTTGCACAGAGACAAGACCATGGAAGCTTCACCTATGTTTAATCAAGTTTGATACAAGTTTGTGAACCCATGATTCTTTCTTCTCAACTTCCTCTTTTATTTTGTTTTCAAATTTATCGGCCTTGTATTTCCAATAGATAACATCTTGAGAAGCAAGTACTACCCTATGTTCTTCTTCGTAATCTACTGGCCTTTCAGGTTTCTCTATCCTCTATGTTATTTGATACTGGGCCGCTATCTCCTGCCACCTCTATCTTTCCTCAATTTCTATTTCATACAAATGCTTGTAGTGACTTCTATCTTTTGAAATGAAATCAACCTGATCAACATTAAATTTGGCCACATTCAAATTCACTATTACAACATTGGATTATTCTTTCCAACCTGTTGAATAGTTAATTTCAAAAATTTGGATGACTATTCAACAGGTTGGAAAAAATAATCCAATGCTATAATTAGAATTGTCATCTTATAGACCTTCTATGTCTTTTTATTTTCCTTATTTATAGGATCCATTGAAATCTTCTCATGGTAGAGCTGCTAGCTTTGTATTGCAGTAAAATTATAGTATCTATCTTGAAGTTGTAGGAGACCTCAATGAGCATTGAGGATTAAATAAAATGTAATTATAGAACTTTAATAGCTATGGGTAATAAAGAATACCATTGCTTCATCTTATGTTTAGGCGCATATAACTCTTATACAGACGGTGTGGACTCGTTTCAATAATATATTCTACACCTCAAGTTATTTTCACCAAATTGTGTTTGTGCTAAGTTAGTTAGACCAAAATGAGAGTGACGTGAATACAATGAGTGCGAGGATCATATAAACTAATATTTCTCTTTTCTATCAATGATGAAATTTGTGATTAAATGTTTATCTAATCTCTTTAAAAAAATTGAATTTTAAAATCCTTTTCATGCTGATATGATGAGTTGTGTGATGAGTTGCCTAATCTTGATTATAGATAGATGAGAATTCTGTTATTTTTTAAAATAAAAATAAAAATAATCAAACTAGAAAGGTCATATAAACTTAGAATGTATGGGTTAAATTAGAATAAACCTTCATTATAAGTATTATATAGATTACACAAAACTTCAAACATTTATAAGTAAAGGAAAGAAATATTGAAACCTTAGAACACACAAGCAATTAGGCAACCCATAGATTACACAAAACTTCAAACATTTATAGAAACTCAGAATATCAAACATATTCTCTTCAAAAGTAGACAGACCATATATTGTAAGTTCCTTCATGCAAAACAATGGAAACTTAATTATATAATACTAAAAGAATACAAAGTCTTAAACTAGATTACACATTTGTGAAGAAAGTTTCATTTTTCAGCTGCACTACAGTCACATATATGATGAATAACCAGAAATCAATGTCACAGCTATCTATCTAAGCACAAAATTTGGTTATAGTATCAGATCAAAAAGAAATTAAGAGATGGACTTAATTACAATTCAACAAAGAAATCTGAATCTAGAAACAAAAATAGAAAAGGCCAAGAAAAATAAAGAGAAACAAAATAATCAAACAACAGATAAAATCCTAAACTTATGTTGACAATGCATATCATTTACATAATAAAGAGACTAAATAATTCACCATTGATGTCGTTCAGCACAGATAAAGCCACATCTTTTTCCCCTTCCTCGTACACACTCTGTTGGACAAGAAAGGCCAAAAACCCTATCTGCACAACAAATTTATTGTTTCATCACAAACAAATGATTTCTACAGTAGTAAAACACATATAAATAGAATTAAGAAAAGAAGAGTGGAAATAAATTTAGATTCAGTTATTTGTGTGATAAATTTGCTTACCAAAAGAGTACGAGTTTAAACCGTGTTTGAACACAATAGTCTGCTCATTCTTGCGATCCCAAGCTGACTCATCGTTGTGATCCAGTTCTTTCTTGTTTAATGGCATCAATGTCGCTGTAACAAATATCTTCTCTTCCCTCACTTTATTGTGACCTCCTCCTGGCATTATTGTCAGAGTTCTTTCTATTTTCAACGCCGGTGTGTCGGGAGTTTGATCTACCGAAACAACTTCTAAACTAAACCATGTTCCAGCCTTGTTTTGGATAGTTTATATATCACATATGATACTTTGAAATGAAACTCATAATCATATGTAGAATAATAAAAAAAAACAACATGAATTAGTCTTTATTTTCAACTCCTATTACAACATTAACAAATAATTATTCTTTAGACTTCTGACCTAAGAAATTTTCTTCAGCAATCCAAAAACTTAACAACTACAATAAAATTAGTTGACCAGTGTGTGCTAAAATTTTGACACACTTATATGAGTCATTATATCCAATATTGATCAAGAATGAGGTCTCAAATGATGACTCATAGCTCTCTATTCATGGAGTGCAAGGGTTGATAATGGAGGCCCTCAGTTTAGACCTAGTTTGTGCCCATGCAAGTACACCATAAAACAAGAGATTCAAAGAGGAAAAACAAGAATGATAGTCTCTATGATCATCAAATATGCATGAAAATGAAAATGGAAGCTATTCTATATGATAACAATGCATGATAGCAAACTAATCTATAAAAGGAAATACGCATGCAAGATTATTCTATGAAATGAAATATGAATCTAATATAACATGCAAGTGGAAGAGTAATCTAAATGGATTGTCATAGATGCATGAGAGAAGAAGAAAAGAAAAGAGAAGTTGCAATGTTCAAGCTCAAGTGCTCAAGCTCTCCTCCAAAATTGCTCTCCAAAACCTGCAGCATAACAATAACATAAAACCTTGGATCCCTAAACGAGAAGGAGAGGGCTCCTTATAAAGGAAAGTGTGGAGATGAATGCATCCTCAAGAGCAATGTGGGATAAATCCCTAAAAAGGCAAGTAAGAGGAAAAAACCCACCACTTAGGAATATGTGTAGAGAAAAATGAATTTTTATTTGATTTATTTAATTTATTTCCCTTTTTTTTTTAATCAAAAAGAGAGCTTTAAGTGAGGATTTTATTTTATTAAAAGAGGGATTTTCTTTTAATTAAATAAGAGAAGATTATTTAATTAAAAGAGAGATTTTAATTAAATAAGATAAGATTATTTAATTAAAAGAGAGATTTTAATTAAATAAGATAAGATTATTTAATTAAAAGGGAGATTTTCTTTTAATTAAATAATATTATTGATGAAATGATCAAACCTTAGGAAATATTGAAATAATTGAATTAATTACGATTTGATCAAGGAAATTGATTTGAATTGAAAATGTTGCAAAACATTGATTTAGGAATTTGATAAATTGATTCCATCATTTGATAAATTGAAGAATGGGGGCACATAGTCTAGGCAACCATTTTAGGGTGCATACATTTTCCCCTCTTTGACTAATGTGTGGTATTTATGGGAACACATGTAGTCAAAGAATGCAGTTGAAGTATGAGATCGATTTGGGATCACAAAACAACCCAGACGTGTGATCGACGGATGGGAACACATCAGGAAAAAGATAAGCTGATTGAAAAAGACAAGGTCAAAACCCCTGTAAATAGGTAATCGACATGTCCAAGATAAGAATCTCAAGCAAGGTTTCCCCAAGCAAAGCAAATTATGGGATTGATAAAGCTGAATCAAGGATTGAAGTTTGATAGGTACTGCCCCCTCGTGATCGAAATCAAAATGAGATAGAAGAGAAAAAGAAAATTGATACATTTGATCAAATCAAACTAAAGATAAGGTTCATGATGTAAGATGAAATATATAAGGATCATAGAACCAAGGTAGATCATTAAGCATGAAAGATTATGCCCCAAGGTTGAATTAGAAGAAAAGAAGTGGGGTGAAAGTGAATGGAAGATAGAAGTTTGGAAGAGGTGGAAAGAAATGGAGAGAAGAAAG
>MU227909.1:1779775-1792088 GCA_018584345.1 Thuja plicata
GTCCACAAGAAAGATGAAGGAAACCCTCTCAAACTCATAATGCAACCTAAAATGCAAACTAACATGAGGTCTAACAATGCAAGCTACATGAAAATGCAAAGGTGTACTTGCAATAGAGAAACTATAATATAGGACTTTGTGTTCATCATTCATTAGAGAATGTTAAAGAACTTATTTTCATCATTGGGCGATTATTAACAGACATCGGAAAATCACACAATCATCACTAGTCACAAGCGCAACCATGAAGATATGAATGTGATTTATATCGGATTGGAATGTGGAAAGATTATAACATAAGAATCAAAGACATAAAGGTCAAGATGACTTCGATGTTAGCTTACCCAATTTAATGTAGCAAAACCATCCTCGCATCAAGGCATAGATGCTGGGATGACCATAAGAACGGTTGTGCAAAAATAGTCAAGGATGATGCCTCAAATCTCCTAAGTATTTCAAGGGGAAAAAAAGAGACACTCTAGAGTTTCAAGACCACACCCACAACCAGAAAGAAAATAAAAACATGCCCCATGCCCCAAGTCCTCTAGCTATGCATCCCGGAGAGAATTATTAGACAAGGACACTCAACGAAAATCAATAACAGTCAGCACACAAAGAAAATATCATAACATAGCTCAAGAATTAAGTGTTGTGTTTAAAAATTTAGCGTGTTAACTGATACTGAGTTCTGAGGATAAGGATAGAATGCTTGCAAGTAGGTAAGATCACATGAAAAAACTGGGTAAGATCGAACTGATAAGTGTTGAAAAACACTCAATGTCAGGGCTTGTGTTGAAAAAAACAGTGGGGGTGGTGTTGAAAAACACCATTTGTGAGATGTCCTAAAGACTAATGCATCCAAGAAACCAAAGCTAACATAGTTATTCCCCCTAGACAAAGACAAAGATCAATTCCAAACCAAGGTAACAAGGACAAGACATGATGGAGAAAGGCTAAGTGTCGAGGACACGTGCTAAGAAATAGGGGTGTAAAGGCCTCAAGTAGCACCCATTTCCAGGTTTTCACCACTTGGATTTTATTGCAATTTTTTGCTACCAAGGTGCCTATTTCCAGGTTTCACCAAGGCACGTTATATATATATATATATATATATATATATATATATATATATATATTTGAATTTTTTTTTTTTTTTTGTATTTTTGGAATATATAATTTATTTGGAGATACATCAAAGCACCTATTGCTAGGTTTTCACTAAGATGTCCATTTTTTTCAGAAATTTTTTTGATTTTTAAATTTTTTGACAATATATCATTTTTTTTGGATTTTTTCAGGATCATTAAGTATGTACAAAGGGTGCGCCCAGAAAGAATGGGCATCATGGATAGAAATTATTGAGGTGCAAGACATTGATAGGATCAGGGAGCTGCTCTCCCTCTGCTATAGACAGTAAATAAGCACCTAACCCAAAATTTGTTGTAATGATGTAAGTTCCAAACCAATTAGGTTCAAATTTGCCTTTTTGATCTCTATGCTATTGATTCTTAGGATTTTCACGTAGGACAAGATCTCCCACTTGGAATTATCTAGGGAAAACCTTTTTGTTGAAGGCTTTGTACATGCTCTTTTGATAAACCCTCATATGGTCAAATGATGTTTGACATTTCTCATCTAGAAGTTCTAACTCTTGAAGTCTCATGGCGCGGTAGTCTTCATCTGTAACTAGACCTTTGAGGGAAAATATAAGTGAAGGAATCTCAACCTCCAAATGTAACACTACTTCAATGCCATATGTAAGGGCAAAAGGAGTAGCCCCATTAGGAGTACGAATACTCATTCTATAGGCCCACAAAGCCAGATTTATCTGTAAGTTCCAATCTCTACCACTCTTACAAACTGTTTTATGTAAGATTTTAAGAATGGTTTTGTTTGATGCCTCTTCTTGGCCATTTCCTTGCAGGAAGTAAATGGAAGAGAAATGTTGTTTAATCTTGAATTTATTTTAGAGTTGTTTATGATCTTTATTTTTGAACTGGCCTCCATTTTCAGTGATAATCTTGGAAGGCACTCCATATCAACAGATGATATAGTTCAGAATGAATAGAGAGACTATCTTGCCCGAGGCAACATAAAGTGGGACAACTTCTACCCATTTAGTGAAGTAATCAGTAGCAGTGATAATAAACTTGTGTACACCTGATGAGTTGGGATGAATCTTTCCAACAATATCAAAGGCCCAGCGCTGAAATGGCCAATGAGATATAGAAGGAATGAGCTCCCTTCCTGGATCATGTATCATGTTACCATGTTTTTGACACTTTTCACATGAATTTGCAAAAGATATTGCATCAATCTGCATCATAGGCCAATAGTACCCCACCCTAAGAAACCTTCAGGCCATGGAAAAACCATTGGAATGCCCCCTACAGATGCCCTCGTGGATGTCAACTAAATTTTGGTTGGATTATTCTTTTTCTAAGCATTTAAGAAGTGTTCCATCTAGACCCCTCCTATACAAATCACCAGAGATAAGGGAATACCGAGAGGCATTTTGGGTAAGGTTTCTGCATTCAGATCGGTTAAAGGTTTCAAGTATAATGCCATCATGAAGGTATGAGTAAATGGCACCATGACGGGATGACTCACGACTAACAAGGGTATAAATGACATGAATTTTTTGGGAGTCATAGATAGGGTGATATATATCTTCCACCAAGAATTCAAATTTGAATTCACGTTGCCCTAACTGAAGGAGTGAAGCAAGTGTAGCCATATCATCAGCTACTTTATTTTCTGCTCTAGGGATTTGATGAAATGTGACAAATGTGAATTATCGTTTCAAGGAATCAACCATTTTCTTGTAAGGTACCAAATTCTCAATTTTTGTTTGATATTCATCATTTACTTGGTTGATTATCAACTATGAATCCCCATAGACGTGTAACTCTGTGATTATCTATTCTATGGCCATCTTAAGTCCATTTGTTAAAGTTTCATATTCATAAATATTGTTTGTACACGGGAACAATAACTTGTAAGACTTAGGAATTGTTTACCCATGAGGAGAAACAAATAACACACCAGCTCCTGAACCATTTTTCATAAAGGATCCATCAAAGAACATCTTCCATGTTCTTTCAGTCATATACATGAGGTGTTCATCTGGGAAGTCAACTTGAATAGGTGCATTATCTTGTATGGGGAAATCAACCAATTGATCCGTAATAGCTTGTCCTTTGATTTATTTACACTCAATGTACTCTATGTTAAACTCTAAAAGGATCATCATCCATTTAGCAAGTCTACCTGTGAGGGCAACCTTACCTAGCAAATACTTGAGTGGATCTATTTTTTATATGAGGTGTATAGTGTGTGGAAGCATGTAATGTCACAAATTTTGGGAAGCAAACACAACTGCAAGGCAAGCTTTCTCAATGTTGGTGTAGTTAACCTCATATGAAATAAGAGTGCGACTAATGTAGTATATTTCTCTTTCTTTCCCATGTTCATCAAGTTGAGCTAGTAATTCCCCCAAGGAAGATTTTGTTGCTGAAATGTATAGAATAAGTGGTTTTCATAAGATAGGAGGGATTAAAATGGGAGGATTTTGCAAGCATTTCTTGATTTGATCTATGCTCTTTTGACAATCCTCATTCCAAACACATTTGACTCCTTTGTGTAAGTTCTTGATGAAAGGTTGAGCTCTATCTACCAACTGTGAAATGAATCTCCTTATGGATTGAATACATCCTTGAAGACTCCTCATTTGACTAATGTTTCTAGGAGGTGGCATATCTATGATTGCTTGGACCTTTTCAGGGTCTACCTCTATTCCTCTTGCTGAAATGATGAATCCTAGTAGTTTTCCAGAGGTGACTCCAAATGTACACTTTTTAGGATTTAACCTTAGTTGAAATTGTTCCATGCAATCTAGAATGACTTCTAAATCATATGAGTGTGTCTCTTTTATTAGACTTGGAAAAGGTGTCATCCACATAATCTTCCATGTTTTTTGAAGGCATTATATTTTTCCTTTATTATTCTTAGATGAAAACATGATTTGCACCATCGGTTTAGTCTAAACCGACAGATAGGGCACAAAACTATCCAACACTAAGGTTTCCGACGAACAATGTCAAAGTGTTACTCGATGACAAAAAGATAAGGATACTTGATGATGTATCAATAGTGCTACCCAATGAATAAAAAAGAGAGGAACCTGACAGATACAAGGAACCTGACGACCAGTTCAGTTAAGGAATGACGATAGACTGCAAGTTCAAACCGATAGCAATGAACCGACAGTCAGTTACATCCCACAAAAAGTGGATCTGACTTTCCATGTCAGATAAATCACTAAAGTTGTATTTATAACTTCTTGATTTTTTTTTAATCCATTATGTGCGGAGGAAGCAATGTAATATTTAATTTTTTAATGCATTTTACTGTTTTAAAACATAAAAAATAAAGATCAAGGTCAAGTTGTAAACCTTGGATCTAAGAGTTAACATTATATGTCGTGAATTCCAAGATAGGTCAAATAACTTGTATAAATAGGTGCTTGACCCATTAATAACAGTTGTTGTTCAATGAAGAAAGTAGCCACAAAGAGAAACTAAAGACCGGACAGAGAATTCATGCAAAAGAACACAAACAAAATCATTTCAGTTTTCAATAATAGAATAGAGGCCACTGACAAGCAGAGAAAAGGTATTCATCAATCACTTAAGGTGATATCATTATTGTAAAAGCTTTAATGGATCTATAAATCAGAAATAGTAGATTTCATACAGTCAGGTCAACATTTTTACTCATTCTAACAAGTGTAGTACACTAATGAAATCCTTTCAAGAAAGGTGGGCTTAACCGTCCTATTGTAAATCTCAAAACTGAGTGCACACTTAAATCAGTGTTGCTAAAGCTCTTAATAGAGTAGATCTTAACCAGTCTCCACCTTAATACTCCTAACAAGGTATATCATCAGAAGTGATCAAATTGTAAGCCTTAACCGGCTCCCTTCCATTCTGCAGATAGTGAAGTTTTGTGGGTGTCATCCCCACCGCAGTTTTTACTTCCTAACAGAAGTTTTCTGTGATATCATATCTTGTGTTATGTGTTTGTTAATTTCATGAATGTTTCTATGGATGATTACAAAGATTGTTAAACTAACAAATGTCTACATAAGAAAGGATAAACAGTAATGGTTGGTAAATTAGAATTGAATGATCTCTAATGATAAATTGGGTAAAGTGTTAAAAGTTTTAGAGGTAATGATTCACCCCTCCCCTCTCAGTACTACTTCCCATTAAGTACAAAAATTGGTATCAGAGCCAAGTTTCTTCTTGAAAAGATTAAAAGCTTAAGAACAAAGATCTAACAATGGAGAAGTATAAACTTGATAAGAATATTGAGAACAAAAAGCTTGAGATACAGATGTTCTATGAATAGTATAAAGAAGCAAGAATCAAGATGCAAGAGCTGTTGAATGAAACAAAAGGCATGGCTACCAGGAACAATGAAGTAGACTATCAGGAAGAAGAGATTCTAGATTTCTTTAAATCTTCAGGATCAAATGCGAGTAATGTATTAGATACATTAGAAGAGAACATAAAAAATCTAAAGGAAATCAACCTACATCTGACAGAGCAAATAAAGATGCTACAAATCAGTCAAGAGACCCAGATGGTAAGAATGATTGATGTGATGATTTCTTCTAGGCAAGTTGAGACAGAAAGAACACTGACTATTGATGATAGGAGGAATATTTCAAAGAAACTACAGGAAAAGAAAATGGAAATTCAAAGACATGATGAGCATTACCATGATCTCACAAATTAGATTATCCTTATGAGTGAAGAAGCAAATAGAATAAATGTGGAACTCATTGAGAGAATACAGATTATCATTGAACCAAGGGAAGAAAATGAAAAACTAAAGCATGAGGTTAGAATTCAGCAACAATATAATGAGATTATCAGAAAGGCTGAAGAAAGCAATAAATGAATGGATGACTTTTTTGAAGGACAACGAAGAGTCATCAACAACAACGATATAGGCTTTACAGAAAAAGGAGAAACATCAAGACCAAAAAATGTCTACAAAAATCCAAGACCAAGAAAGCCAACATGCAAGCACTGTGGAAAGAAAGGGCACACATCAAATGCATGCAGAGGTAAAATGAAAGGTACTCCTAAATCTACACCTACATCTTCATTCATAGGATTCTGTTATAAATGTAACAAGAAAGGACATAAGACTTATGAATGCAAGATCAAGATAGAAAAACCAAAGAAGGAAGCCTACATAGACAAATACTATCCTACATGCAAGATAAATGGGCACACATATGAAGAATGCTGGAAAAAGAAAAGACAAGCATGGAAGCCAAAAGGTAAAGAAGTCCCTTATACACCAAAGAGAATAGGAAATCAATATGTATGGGATTAGAATACTTGGACAAACTATACAGAATGTGGTAGATATGGTCACATTTCTATAAATTGCATGAGAGCATAGACCAAAAGGTCTAGAGGCTAGTCAAACCCCGAAATGGCATGCTTACACTGTCATAAAATTAGTCATCTCAAGAAAGATTGCAAAGATAGATTGACAGACACAAGCACACATCCCAATGGTAACACCATTGAAGATATCCAGAGGGAAAGAGACAAAATGTGGATAAAAGCTTTAAGCAATGATGAAGCTAGACTAAGAAATAAAAATGGTGACACCCCATCCAATGGATCTTGTTAGAATAGGAAAAACCCTATTCTCCTAAGAACACCTGCATGTAAACCTGTTACATAGAAGAAGTAAAGTACAGAAGATAGGAAAAAACTATGGAGGCCAAAAAGCCAGAGGAGACATCATATGCACAAGAAAACAATATATTAAAAATATGTTTCAAGCTCTTAGAATGAGATGTGAAAACTCCCTTTTTAAAAACAAAGAGGTGAATCCTTATAAAAGGAATCACAAAACCCTAAAAGAGAAAACCTAAGGTTAGCTTAAGCAACTAGAGTGAATAGGTGAGTTAGTAATTAGATCATAATAATTTAATAAATAATCCAAGAGACTATTACTCTAACACCCCCTTTAAGATAAGCTTAGGGAGAAGCAAAAACCTAGGAGACTACTGTAGAAAGTAGGAAAGGAGGGTCCCGACAACAAGGCCTGATCAGGCTCCCAAGTACAAGAAATAAACTAGATGAAGGAAACTAAGCCTCCAATCTAGGGAAAGTCCCAAAGAAAGGAACAAGAAAGAGCAAGAAGCATCTCTAAAGCATGAAGCTGTAAACACTGTCAGAAGTAACTGCTGGAACCCCCACTGAAAAAGTGCATGACCATGTAGAGAAGACAAAGTCTGAAGAGTTGATCAATCGAACCTGGGAAGCAATAGAACCAACAAGAGAACCCCACCATAATGCTGAACAGGGAGAGGGGTGATAGGAACACTAAAATGCAATGCCAGAAACATCTATAGAAAGAAGAATCATGAACACCAATAGTACAACAGAAGTACAAACACATGATAAAGGGTAGTATCACTGACACACAACATGGGCTAATGTCATGGAAGGTACACTCACTTGACAAAGGTGGATGAGCACAAAATAGAAAAACATCATAACCCCCCATGGCACTTTATAACTGAGTGCGAGTACAAACAAACACAAGGTGCTCAAAATCTCAGATATGCAAAAGTAGGCACTTTATCTTAGTGTATTTACAGAAAAGAAAATGCTACAGAAGATAAGCATACAAAGCTCAGAAGATAGAAAGAAGAGTGAGCCAGAAGAACAGAAGAAGAGATCCTAGGACCTATAAAACCCAAGTAATCTGCCAGAGTGTGAAAGAGAAAATCTCAGAGGAGAGAGAACCTAGAGTAGAATCTAAAAAAAAGACCCCTGCAATTGAAAAACTCACTGAACCAGATTTTTGATAATATCTGGTTTGCCAAAAGTGGAGTTCGGATGAGCCAGATATGGCTCCCGGAAGGCAAAAAATAGACATCAGACTTTGACAAAAAAAACACTATCAAAATGGTAGAACTCAAAACCCCAACCTCCATCATTAGAAAGTGATCAGAAAGAGCTTTTCGGCCATATATGGAAGTCAAAAAAATACCTCTGTATGCTCCAGATAGAATGAAAATAGTGACAGGAGGTCGAAAAGCTCCACAAAATTAGGTTTTAAGGGGTTGAAAAAATAAGCCCTTGGGTGCATGGCACATGCAGGGGGCTGAAGCCTAGCTCCCAGTCACCCATGTGACCACCGCTTGAAGGTATAAGCCTACGGGTGTTAAAAAAACCACCGAGCGGCGGGGCTAGCCGAGCGAAAGCAGAGCAGGCCGGCGGGTGTCGGCGGAGGCGGGCGCGGAGGCCGGTGGGCGCCAAGGGCCGGAGGAAGCCGCTGAGCGGACGACAGAGCCACGAAGGAGGGCGCCGAGGGCCAGGCGCAGACTGGTGGCGGTGGAGAGCTGGTGGCGTGCCGATGACACCAAATGAAAAAGCATTGGCAGCGTTAATTTGAAACGCAGAAAATATTAAAAAAATATTTTTTTTCATTTTTTCTCGATTTTTGTGCCCGTAAGACACTGGAAACCAAATTTTTTTTGCCTCGGAGGCAAGCTGTCCAAAATGGACAAATTTTATATGGATTATGGGGTTTTTAGGTGCTCTGAGCGCAACGAAGATGTCTGTTTGAGCCCAAAATGACCAGAAACAAAGGTCCCCCCTAAATCCACATAAAAAACTTCTGAAAGACCAGAAAAACTTTTAGCTTCTGAAACACTTTGACAAAACATGAACAGCGAGCAACAAGATGACTCTGATACCATGTTAGAATAGGAAAAATCCTATTCTCCCAAGAACACCTGCATGCAAACCTGTCACATGGAAGAAGTAAAGTACAAAAGATAGGAAAAACTATGGACGCCAAAAAGCCAAAGGAGACATCATATGCACAAGAAAATAATATATTAACAATATGTTTCAAGATCTTACAATGAGATGTGAAAACTCCCTTTTTAAAAACAAAGAGGTGAATCCTTATAAAAGGAATCAAAAAACCCTAAAAGGAAAAATCTAAGATTAGCTTAAGCAACTAGAGTGAATAAGTGAGTTAGTAATTAGATCATAATGATTTAATAAATAACCCAAGAGACTATTACTCTAACAGATCTGGTGACACCACCAACCCCACTTGAGCTAAATAAGTATGGAACTGCACTATACCAAGTTATATTTTGCATAAGTTCCATTATATAAAAAGATATATAGTCAAAATCTGCATAAATCAAAGATGCATATTACTTTACTTGTTACCAATCTAAGAATACAACACCGTCGGTAAAAACTTACCAAAAATCATCGGTGAACACAATAATGAGTTATTCACACTTACCAAAAATTGTCGGTCAACTAGTAAACTACCAATGTATCCCAATGACCGTCGGTAAAAAACCAAAATTCAGAAGTTGTCATGACAGAATACCGATATCCGTCGGTAAAACTCAAAGTGGTAGACAACTACCATAAGCATCATGTCCACATCGATGATGATTTGAAACATCCTCCCGATGAAACCTGTCTTCACATCTCGATGAAACCCATCTTCACGTCCCAACGAGTTGGTGAGCATTTATTGTAAAGACTTAGGTCAAAAAGTCTATAAATAGTCGACGGGACAACTTCATTTTTCACCCGTGATTTTGAAAAGAAAAATAGAGCGACATCAAAGCGATTCAAAAGCAAAAAGAAGAAATGTCTACAGATTGATTCAGTACACAGGGAAGAGATTCTTCATCACATTCATGAATTGAAGTAAGTAACAAGGGAACCGAAAGATCTCTATCATTGTTTTGTTGAGAAAGCCCTAATTTCATAGAAAACCCCAAATTCTTGAAAAACAATGGCGACCACTTCAAGAACTGCTAAGTTAAAGAATGAAAAGAAGAATGTGGTTAAACTGATCAAGAACAACACATGTGTAGAACCTAAATACAAAATCTATCTAGAGATTGCATCAAAACCTGATGAAGCCGACGCATTTTCAAAAATATTTCCTAGGGTTTTTCTCATAGAAGACGTTAGGTCTTACATTCACTGTAAGATTACAGAGATAGGTGATTTGAAAACTGAAAGAAGAACATAAACACTTGGAGGTCAAAGGGTTAACTAATGCCCTACATTTTCCAATGGAAATCAAGACAGAGTGGATCATGATAGTCTTAAGCAGGATGCATGACAACAAACTATGGCTAGACCAACCCAAGTAAATAACAAGGGATGTTCTTCATGCTGTCACTGGTTATTTGATAACTGAAAAACCTAGGGCAGACAAACATCCATCCATGAAAGAAGTTACAAAACTCACCAATTCAGAAGGAGACAACATAGGTCTCAAGGTTAACACAATCACTGACGACGAGTTGAAATTTAGTGCATGTTTTATTGGTTACAAAATATTTCAGGCTAGTAGAATGAACAACATTTCTGTAATAGCAGTAAGCACAACTTACAATATTGTAACTAAAGGAATTCAAATGGATCTATGTGAGATCCTACTGAAACAACTTGATGAGAATATGATCAATATCAGATTTGCAAAGAGCAACACATGTAAGTTTGGTTCAATTATTATGTGTACATTTTTCTATTTTCAAGAGTATTTTCCTTCAGTAGGAAAAGTTGTATGGGACTCTACCAAACCGGTAACCCTACAAATTAGTGAACTGATTAAGTCACTAGGAGACAACTTTGAGTCTGTAATGTCTGCATACTTCCTTGAATTCAAGGAAAAGATGATGGAGAGAACCAGAATTCCTGAGCAACTGGTTGAAAAGTACAAAGATGAAATATGCTTCATGAAAGATACAAACTACACACACATCAAACTGGTTGTACCAAGAATTGCTTGGTTATCATCATTATACTATGAGATCAATATTGATCTAGCTACTAGTACAATTGAGGAACTACTCAATGAACCCATTGATAAGAAACAACCAAGGTTTGGTACATATGAAGAGGCCAAATCTAAGATAAAACATGGCCTGCAAGTCAAAAAGAATATAAACAAGAAAGATAAAATGGTAAAGAATTTAAAGAGGATTCTATCAGTCACAGAGGAGGAAGAACATGAACAGGAAGAGGAAACTGATGAATAGAGTACCATCGGTGAAACACTAAAGGAAAGGAAATCAGATACAGAGACCACTAAATCTGATGCACCTCCATATCCACCTCCTACTAAGAAACAAAGGACAAGAAGTCAGACCACTGCAACAGATACAACTCCACTTAAGAAAGGTCAAGTAAGGACCTATATAAGGAAGTAACCAGCAAAAAGAGCAAGACAACAACCTGTCAAATCCACACCACCAAAGAAAAGAAAAAGGTTTGTCAGGACATAGGCTGACTTGGATGACACAAAGGATGATGAACCAGATGTAGTAAAGAGGAACTTCAGAAATGAAATGGTAGATGAGGCTGCCAAATCAATTTCTACCCATGGTTCAATGAGTGATAAAAAGATCAGGCAGTGGGATACACTGAATCTAGAAGATCAAAATGTAATACCCACCTCTTAGTTTGTTTTTCAGTTTGTGTATGCTGAATTCTTAGGCATTTTGACGTATGTGTGGTTAATTCAGTTGATCTTAAGGATACTTATGTGTTTCATTTCATTATATTATTTATCCATTATGATCATGTTGTTTCATTTGTGTATATGTGATTTAGGGTTATTTTATGATGCTTATGTATATGTTAGGATTTCATTTCGATTATGGTTTTCTGTTAATATTGACCTTAGATTTATATGCACATGGATCATTGTATGTTTTCATTACTGTTTGATGTGCTTGTTATGGTATGAGACAGAGTCGTAGTTACTTGCTTCGGCAAGATCCACATGATAACCTAGTCTCAACCATTGTTTGTCATATGATATATGCATGTATGTTCATCTTTGTGATGATAGGTTTGCAGGTAGCGGGCTACGTCTTCCCTGAATTGGCAGGAGTGAGCGTGCCCTATCTCATTAATCTCAATGGTAAGAGAGGGGAGATAGTTTTCAGGTCCAGATCCTATCCTAAACCTAATTGTCCTAGTTAGTGGACAAGTATCTGTTTGACTACCCTTGCCAAATTCGTATAGTGGATAGGAATTCGTGTATCCCTTTCCTAGTGCTTGGTTGGTTTTGCATGTGTTTGATTTTAGGTGCTTGATGTGATTATGTGGGTGTTATATCATGTTATTTATTTAATTATATATTATTGTAATTAATTATTAAATATAGGGTATTTAATTAATTGAAAATTAAATTAAATACCTATGTTTAATTG
>MU227909.1:1795319-1826487 GCA_018584345.1 Thuja plicata
ACCTTATGGTATCAGTTGTATATGTAATCATTATTATTATGATGTATGTTATTGGTTTCAGATTATGTAACCTTTATGTCAGTTCTTTATTATTGTAATCGTAGATTAGTTTGTTTAAGTAATTCTATGTCAAGGAACCCTCGAGAGTTGTAATCCTTGTTGAGTTGTATTTCACTTATGTCTTGTACTTCATTGTGTTGCTTTCGCATTGTTATTTATATTGTTTGTAAACTTTTAAAATTTTTTTTATTCTATGAACTTTGTGTCTTGTTTAGGTTAAGTTCTCCTGGGTTCCTTGGCGGGGCATTACATAGAACAAGATACAAGATGTAGTCATCAAATCAATGATTAAAAAAAAGTATGCCCCTACTGAATTTGTAAGTCAAATACCTGAGGAAATAGGCAAAAAGATATACCAACAATGGTCATATGCCTTACAAATGGAAAGAGAAGCAAGAGAAAGAATTCTTGTAAGATTGATGCCTCCCGAATCCAAGTTTGAAGAAATACAAGAAGTACTGAAGAAACACTCAAGTAAATTTGTAGCCAAAATAAGGGCTTACAAAGTACTAGAGAGCAACTTTATTGAACTAGATTCGATGACAGAGACCAAATGGAGACATCTCCTAGATCTACCAACAGAATCAACAAGTGTTGAGAAGCAGTTACTTCTCACAAACACACCTCACAGAGAGGAGGAGTTAGACAATGCAAGTCCTCATCATATTGCTCTGGACAATCATGAGAGTGATGATGAGCCTAGTAACTTGAATATAGGCATGGATAAAATTGTCCAAGATATCACTCACTATGACTCTGACAATGATCCCAAGAAGAAAGATGATGTGATATTTATCACACTCAAGGATCAACAAAGTCATTAAGCATTGAAAATATTAGATGATAAGATAATTGATATTACAGATGAAGAAGTGAAAGACACTTCAATCATGCACTCAAAAGTGCAAGACCCTACAGAATCCATAAAGAAAGATGAGAATGTCACTGTCGACAAGGACATCACTGACGAGTAGGACATGAATATTGACAAAGCCCAAGCAGAAACTCAAAGTAACATGCCTGTACTAATAAAGGAAATAAACATTCTAGAGGGAAAGGAAGGATCACATGAAGAGGAAACAATCACACCCACTGACCAGGGTGAAGGAGAAGGAAAATAAACAATAGATACACCTGTAGAGAAAGTTGCAACTAATGATTAGAAGGATACTGATCATAACAAGGAAGGAAATAAAAAAAAATAGGGGACAAGCCTTCAGAGAAAGGTTAAGAAGAAAAGAAGGATGACACAACAAAGAAATTAGAAGCACATTCTATAGAAACACCCAAGGTAAATGAAAAGACGTCTTCCCATAACCAACAGGTGCAAACTGAGTAGAAAACACAAGATGCTTCATCAACAAAACCTTCACCAAGTAACTCAGAGCGTACAAATGAACTAGGTTTAGTAGTTCATACATCTGAATCCCCTAAGATCTCAAAAAGGAAGAAAGGAAAGAACAAGAATCCAGTAACTCTAGATGAGATAATTGAGATACCAATTTGTGATCCAAGAACATTGGATCCAACAACATTAACAAAATATGCAAAGATATGTGAGAGAAAGGCCATTCAAGATAAGATGAAACAAGCAGCAAAAGAGGCCAATGTACTTGAAGTAGCAAGAGATATACTTCAAAAAATTATACTAGACACAAACATTGATAAAAAAGTTCCAATTATTGATCAACTGGTCACACTCATGGATATAATTACATCTCAGACTACCGATGCTGAGAAAACTATGGAAGAGAGACTTGAGAAAAAGTATACCGAGTATACCGACAAGATAGGAAAAATAGATGCTGATCTTCAGTCAAGTGCACAAAGTCTAGCCAACACAACAGAAGCACTTAAATTGCACAAACAACAGATAATACAGGCTAGGAAGTAGAGACAAGACATCCAATTTGAAGAGATGAAATACAGAGATGAAGTCAATGAGCTACAAGTTAATCTCTTACCGACACTTACACTGCTGCAACAAAATATGACACAGGCAAATACACTAATTGCCACCCCTGAAATGTCAGTCCTGGAAAGCATATATGATAAGCACGCAAGACTCGAGTTGCAACATATGGCACTCAAACAATTGAAAGAACAATGGGAGAAACAACTAGCAGATATCAAACTTACCCATTCTAATGCTTTTGACACATTGTAAGTTACACACTTTTGTCACAATTTTTTGACATTTTGTAAGTTGTACATTTTTGTCATCAGTAGAAAAGAAAGGGGGAATTTGATATGTACATCACCTCAATTAAAAGGAGGAAATAATGTATAGTGGATGAAAAATAAAGGGAAAACAATGTACATACAAAAATCAAATAGTATACATGTACATATTCATACACTATACTGATGCACATAGAAAGGGGGAGTCATATTATGACAAGGAAATAAACATGGTGTAATAATTTCAGTATTATGCACATATTAGTTTTTTATACTAATGTCAAAGGGGGAGATTGAAGCAATTTTATTTTTCCATTAGTATACTTAGAGAAAAACATGATCTGCACCATCGGTTTAGTCTAAACCGACAGACAGGGCACAACACTATCCAACACTAAGGTTCCCGAAAAACACTGTCAAAGTGTTACCTGATGACAAAAAGATAAGGATAGCCGATGATGTATCAACAGTGCTACCCGACGAACATAAAAGAGAGGAACCCAATAGATACAAGGAACCCAATGACTAGTTCAGTTAAGGAACGCCGACAGACTGCAAGTTCAAACTGACAGCAATGAACCTACAGCCAGTTACATCACAAAAAAAGTGGATCTGACTTTCCACGTCAGATAAATCACTGAAGTTGTATTTATAACTTCTTGATTTGTTTTTTAATCCATTATGTGCAGAGGAAGCAATGTAATCTTTATTGTTTTAATGCATTTTACTATTTTAAAACATAAAAACTAAAGATCAAGGTCAAGTTGTAAACCTTGGATCTGAGAGTTAACATTGTAAGTCATGAATTTCAAGATAGGTCAAATAACTTTTATAAATAGGTGCTCGACCCACTAAGAACAGTTGTTTTTCAATGAAGAAAGTAGCTATAGAGAGAAACTAAAGACCAAACAGAGAATTCATGCAAAAGAACACAAACAAAATCATTTCAATTTTCAAGAACAGAACAGAGGCTACCAACAAGCAGAGAAAAGGTATTCATCAATCACTTAAGGTGATATCATTATTGTAAAAGTTTTAATGGATCTGTAAATCAGAAATAGTAGATTGCATACAGTTAGGTCAACATTTGTACTCATTCTAACAAGTGTAGTATACTAATGAAATCCTTTCAAGAAAGGTGGGCTTAGCCGTCCTATTGTAAATCTCAAAACTGAGTGCACACTTAAATCAGTGTTGCTAAAGCTCTTAACAGAGTAGATCTTAACTGGTCTCCACCTCAATACTCCTAACAGGGTAGATCATCAGAAGTGATCAAATTGTAAGCCTTAACCGGCTCCCTTCCATTCTGTAGATAGTGAAGTTTTGTGGGTGTCATCCCCACAATAGTTTTTACTTCCTAACAAAAGTTTTCTGTGATATCATATCTTGTGTTATGTGTTTGTTAATTTCATGAATGTTTCTATGGATGACTACAAAGATTGGTAAATTAACAAATGTCTACATAAGAAAGGATAAACAGTAATGGTTGGTAAATCAGAATTGAATGATCTCTAATGATAAATTGGGTAAAGTGTTAAAAGTTTTAGAGGTACCGATTCACCACTCCCCTCTCAGTACTAATTCCCATTAAGTCCAACAATTTTTATGCATCATGTCATAAAAAATGGTTGTTATAGCTTGTTCATAGGTGGCTCTTGCATTTTTCAATTCAAAAGGCATAACGTTCCAACAATAGGTAGCCCATGCACAAGTGAATGTTATCTTTTCTTGATCTTCAGGAGCTATCTTAACCTGATTGTATCTAGAAAAACCATCCATCAAGGAATAAATCTCATAACCCATAGCTATATCCACTATCATGTCTATATTGGGAAGTGGAAAGTCATCCTTTGGGCATGCTCTATTGACATCTCTAAAATCTGTGTAGACTTGAATGGATTTTTCATGTTTGGAAACTGGTACAATGTTTGATATCCATTCAACATAGGCAATAGCTCTTATGAATCCTACATCAAGGAGTTTCTCTAATTCTGCTTTGACTAGGAGAGCTACGTGAGGATGCATCTTTCTCAATTTTTGTTTAACTGGTTTAACTCCCAGAGATATGGACAAGTGATGCATGATAAGATTAGTGTCCAACCCTGACATATCTGAATAAGTCTATGCAAAGTTGATATTCTTTTTCTGTAAGAACTTAGTGTAAGCTTCTTTTTCTTGTGGTGACAAGGACTGAGCCAAGTGTACTATCTGTGGAGCCTCATCTGCACCCAAATTGACTACTTGTGTTGGTTCAATAAGCACTAAAGATCTATCTTGAAAGTAGCTAGGGAGATGATCAAGTACCTCATCCTTGGGCACCTCAAAGAGGCTTTCACCCTTGGATATATCATTTCTTTTTACCTTTTTTGGTTCTTACACGCCACACAGTGGTTTTTTACATCAGAACTCCTATTCTTTTGATTTTATTTTGTTTTTATTTTGTGACTAAGGTACTTGATGTCTGGCTCTATCATGCTGGTAGTCGGTTCATTGGTGGAAGAGACTATAGGTTCAAAGGAATTCAAGTAACATGCTATCTCATAATCATTTTGAAATGTTAAGAGCTCAGGTTCTTGATAGCATTGAGACCAATCAATGAGGTCAGGATGAACAAGGGGTAAGTCGATGACTGGTTGAAGGTTGTAAATGTGAATGATATCATCTATGGTGACCGAAGAGTCAGAGTCTATCTAGTATCCTTCTAAGCTACCCAAATTAGGATTCATCCTAACAAGTGAAGAATCATCCACTAAGAAAACATGTGGGCTCAAATACTCTAATCCTACATGTGACTTGTCAGCTACCTCAGGTTGATAACTATAAGTGTGGATGACATCAACATCCATGTCAACTATGGAAGGCTTTGAGAAGGAGTCCCATTCATACTCATATAAACTTGTTTCTGAACTTTGACTAGGATGTTTACACTATGAAGACTTGGGACATTTTGATGTGGAAGTTCTAATGTCATCAAGGGTAACACCTTCTCTTTCTATCAAATGAACAAGATTCTTTCATTGGCATTCTCTAAAAAGATCTTCTACATATTATTCATCTTTCTCTAAGGTTGCAACTATCTTATGAGTGATTGGACTATCTGAATCTCCCCAAAGGAGATTAGTGGAAGGGACCCAATATTCACACATGTCTTTCTAATTTTTCAAATTAGATATGTATTCTGGTTCATCTTCACTATTCGACTCATCAAGGATAGGAGTAGTGTTCTTGTTGCGATCCACAAATCCTAGGCCAACCATCTTCTTAGATTTGCGTCCAAAAAGAGCATGATCAAGAGTTTCGGCTCTAGCATCCAATCTATGACTAAGAGGGCCATGTCCATGATAGCTCATCTATTTGAGAAAAGTATACCCTCTTCCATAAACCTTAGGAGAGGGAGAGAAGTTCTCATTGTGCATGTATTTCTCTTCTCTATAAATCTAGTCTCTAACAACTGTCTCTTCCTTCTCATCTTGAATAGGCATTGAGGACTCTACAAATGTGAAAAATAAAGTCATAGGTGAAGAGAAAGGTCTCATTTCTTGTGAAGGCTTTCCATAAGACCTAGGTGAAACTGGTAGTGTTGTGAGGGAGTTGAATTGATACCCCCCCATGCCAAGGTCTACTTACTTGAACTTGTCTTTACATTCAACTAAGGTTGCATCGAAGTCTTCTACTTCTATATTGAGGGGAACATGAGCACCCACTAAAACTAAGTTAATACATAAAGTGTTATCCCCAGGTATACAAATCTCTATACCATTGTAAGGGAACTTAACATATTGATGATAGGTAGACGTCACTTCTTGCATATCATGAATCCACGGTCTACTGAGTAAGATATTGTACACAAGGGGACCAACGTCAACTATTTAGAATAAAATATCTTTTTCAACAGGGCCAATCCTAACAGGAAGGATGACCAACCCCTTGGAACTTATTTCTGCCTCATCATAGGCTTTGATGGTGATCTTTTTCCTGGTATCTATGAATTTTTTAGAATAACCAAACTCTTTCAAAAGACTAAAGGAACAAATATTAAGCCCAACACTCCCATCTATCAACATGCGCCTAACACAGGGTTTGTGGATCATGACCTTAATATCAAGAGCGATATTGTGTGGGTGGCTCAAAGCTTTATCATCATCCTCCAAAAAGGTAAGGTAATGAGGGCTAGAAATATGGTTAACCATGTTATGGAATTGATCAATGTCTAAGTTGTTGGGGACGTTCGCTGCGCACAGAGCATCCTCAAGGACTTGCTTATGTCTCGGGGACAACTCTAAGAGCTCAAAGATCAAAATTTGAGCTAGGGTTCTTTTCAACTGATTGACAAGATTATAGCTTGAATTAGGATTGACTGCTGGTTTTGAGGTGACATTCTTGGATTCCAATTGCTTTGGTTTACTTGGTTGACTTGAACTGGGTCCTCTAATGACAAAGGGACCTTGAATTCATGTGACAACATTGAGAGTTTGAGATGACACTATAGAGTTAGGACCCCTTAGCACCATGACATATTCTTCATCAAAGATAGGAGGAGAGTCCATGTCTAGATCATAACCATAGGGATATTTATCCCACATCATGTTGACATTCTCTTCTACAACTTCAAGCATGTTTACAATATTCTCTGCATATGTGTAAGTGTAATTGATCTCAGCCTTGCCATTCTTAGGTTTAGTGGTTTCCCCCTTCTCATACTTGGGAAAAGGTTCTTTTAATGCCTTATGATTAGTGTTGGTGTTCAATCCATCTACCTTAAGTTTTCCATTCTCAATGAGATCTTGGATGATATGTTTGAGTTTCCAACAATTTTCAATATCATATCCATTGCCATTGTGAAACTCACAAAAGGATTTCTCATCACACCAATGTGGCTTAACATCAAGCATATAATGCTTTGCAGGATCTTGAGGATGCACAAGGTTGTTGGCAATAAGTGTTTTCAATACATCCTCATATGAATCACTAAGTTTTGAAAACTGAAGTCTCTCTTTCTTAGGCCTATCTTGGTATCTTGGATTGTTCTCTTGTTGATTAGATGCATTGAGTTTCATGGCTTGAACAACACTAGACAAGTGGAGAAAAGCTTGATCTTTGGGTTTGGAGGAGTCCACAACTCCATCATTGACCACTTGATTGTTCCTATTCAATGTGAGTTATTTCCTTTATCTTTGTTAGCATTTTATTTTTACCATTGTTGTTGTTGTTGTTTCCATGTTTGGTCAAAATTCCTTGTTCTTTCAAAACATCCTCAATCCTACATGTGGTTTCAACCATGGTGTCAAAGTAATAAAAAAACATCTTCCTAACTTCATACCGCATTTTGGGAACCAAGTTGCTAACAAGGATTTCAATCTTCTCATTTTTAGGGATGGTCCTAGAGTAGTGAGAGCATTTTCGTCTCCACCTTTGAAAGAAAATGATAAAGGATTCCCCTTGATTTTTCTTTAAGTTGCATAAGTCCAACATGGTGATAGATCTTGAAAGGTTGTATGCAAAGTTTTGGACAAATTTATGGATGATCTCTTTGAAAGTCTTAACGGGGGGAGTTATGTTGGGGAACCATTCCATCTCTTGAACCTTAAGACTCCTTGGGAACAATCTCATGAGGTACGAGTCATCTTGATAGAACTCAAAAATCATGGTATAGAATTGACGCACTTGATCATGTGGATCTCTATTCCCATCATACTTGTATATTGAGGAATCTCAACCTTTCTAGGGAAGTATTTCATGCTAACACTTTTTTCAAAAGGATTAGGACAAATTGAATCAAGTGAGAATGAACCCATGGGTGCCAACATATTTTCCATCATGCTCTTAATTTTTTTGATCTCTTCTTCTTGAGATGGACCTTGCTTCTTAATATTCTTGTCCACATCAAAGTTGTAGGGGACCCTAGCACCCTTGTTGATTAAAATCTGTAGGAATTTGTCTTTGTTTTGATCTAAGTATCTCTCCACATACTGTTGGAAGAGTGGTTCTTGTTGTATCTTAGTGATGTCAAAACTTGAGCTACTACCCCCATATTGTGAACCATGGTGAGCACATTGTGAAGGTTGTCTTGAGTTCCTAAGAGGTGTTCGCCTCCTATGATGATCATGTATTGAAGCCCTTCTTCCTCTAGGGCTAGGAGATTGTGAAGGTTTTCTTGAACATCTTCCACTTCATGGAGTCTTAGTAGGGGTGGGTGGAGGAGAGATGTTTCCACCACCAACATGCATGTTGTTAAATTGATCATTAAGTTGTTGAGCCAAGAGTCTATCTTGCTCTTATCAGAAGGATTTCCTTTCTATCTCCAACAAGGTTTGTATCTCCAACTCTAGGAGTCTAAATTTCTCTTCCTTTTTAGCTTTCTCATCTAGGAAGGCTTTCTTTTCACGCTCAATTTTCTGAAGTCTTTCACTCGTGTATCTTGAAGGTGTTTTGAACGGTGAACTTGGTCTTGAATGTATAAACAAGTCATTGGTGTATGTTGCATTCACACGAGTGTCATAAGGTTCATCATCTTGGATTTAATGTTGTGATTGTTCTTCTTGATAGGCTTTCCTCTTACCTCTTTCATCCATTTGGTATGTATCCAGATATCTAGTTGAGAAAAGGGGTGAGACTGGTTGATATTCACGATAGGAACTGCCAAATGAAATGGTATCTCTATGTTTTTCAAATATGTCATCAAGGCGTTCATCCATTTCTTCCCTCTCTCATTGAGTCATTGTGTAACTCATATCCATATTAGAGCGAGAAGATGCTAAGGGTGTACTCAACTCACTAAGGTTACTCTTGGGATCAAACCAAACTTTTGAGTTGTTCCTGGGTGATTGATCAACTACGAGTTTTTTTCCCTTACGTTTTTGGCGAGTTTGAACTAAGGGTAATTGGTTAAAGACTACTTGAAGTTGCTTTCCTTGATCTACTTGATATCTTGTTGTAACCAGCATAGAATAAAAAGTAGTAGGTGATAGGATGAACCTAAGAAATGTTGGTACCAAACTAGGATAGTAAAAACACTCACTTGTCCAAAAGAGATGTGAGAAGATAGAATTTTGCAAGAGGCATAAACCAACACTGCCATAGAGGTGCCCACTGAATGGGTGAATACCCTAACACATAAGGATCAGGAGGATGATTTACCCAAGTTATATTGATTGATTTTGAATTTGTATGGAAGTGAATGGACAAGAGATTACTAAAACTCTCCAAGTGTGTTACCAAAGGATCCAAAGTTTTATCTTCTCAACAAGGATGATTTCTAGCTCACCAAATCCAAGCAAGGTCACTTGTGAAATCAAAGATTACTAGTTCAAGAGGTCAAAATGCAAGAATCCAAAGTGATAATAGGATTCTAACAGTGGGGTAAGTGACTTGATCTGACTCGGATAAACTATTTCTAAAAATTTGGGACAATTTTGCGCGAAGAAGTGTTCTCTCACACGAAGAAACAGAAAGGCTCATGCAAAAATTGGCAGACTGGGAGGCGACAGGTGCTGACAGCAAGTTGTAAAAAATTTGGTTTTCAAATTGGGAACTCAGTTTTTGTTCATTTTAATTGACCAACAAGATGCATTAACAGATTTTTATCATTAATCAAGAATGAAAGACAACAATTAGGGAGTTCAAGCAAACAAATGTCTTCAAACAATGAGCAAGGGACAAAGAAACCTTGCGCATGAACAAGAATAGTGTCATAGTATTCTACTCCCTAAGAACTCTACTTGTGTATGTTCTCAAAATATTTTTCAGTCATGCACATAGTCCTAGAAAAGAAAAAGTTGGTTGCACTATGGTTCATAGTAATGGTCAACTCTGCAACTCTTGCAATCTCAAGTGGGTGAACTCCAATTCAGGTGCATCGGGGTTTTGACATAGTCTGAGAATTTAATCAATCATGAGCTACTGAGGAGATCTAAAATCCCAACAAGAGACCACATCTGTGAATATTTATTCCACAAGGAAATTTATATAGTGGTTGTTGCTCCACGGTAGGAGTGGCTAATATCGCTTAAGGTTCCATCCACATGGTTTACCCAATAAAGGGAGTGTCCACTATGGTTAACCCTCTCTAACAAGGAAGACTAACAACATGGACCACATGGGGACTTAGTTTGGATTCAAGGGTTCCAAGTTTATGATGATCCCAAAGGGAACATAGCATAATCCTCTAGCCTCTTCACCTGACCCAAACAAAACAAATAGATTAATTGACCCACTAAATCACTAATACCAACTCAACAAAGTTGGTCTACTGACAATGATTTCTGTTTCTCTCAAGAGAGAACATACTGCCAGTTTCCAAAGACTTGACAATGTTTGAACCTAGAGTTGATCAACACCATCCCTACCTAAAAGTGGTTCCATCATCAAGAATAGCTTGAAGCCCACTCTCTCAAGATCCACAAATAGTGTTCATAGGGCCTAATTACTATGTGTAACAAATATGCGGGAAAATAAATCTATATTCGTTCTTTTAAAGCAAAAATTGTAATGTGATCTATGAAAGTAGAAAATCACCCAAGTAAGACATGTGAGAGGTTCATTTTAATGAAAGGAAACCAAATTTTATAGAGCTTTAAATAGAATACTTGGTAATCCACATGACACGCTTAGTATATTTTACCTTATTTTTATTTTTTTTGAGCTTTTCCGCGTAAGCAAGCCACAAACTCTCCAACACGGAAGACAAGCAAACAAGCAAACAAGATATGCAATGTATACTCAACTTATGAAAACCCTAGGGTTAGATCTGAAAATAAATTGTTAGGAGCAATAATAACCAAAAAATAATCCAAATGACAACTCATATCATGCATTGAAATATGTGAAAAATAAGTGCAAGCTAATCATTAAATGCCCTTTTTTAAAATTTTGATTTTTGACCTAGTCAACAAGATTGGACCTATATGACATGAATTCAGATCCCAAACCCTAAATGCAGAAAAGAGAACCCTATTAAAAAATAGAGAGCTTTCCAAAAATGTCAGAATTTTAAAAAGATCTTTTCATTTGTGCCCTACGGAGCCATTTTCCCAAAATAGACTAGTTTTCATAAATTGCCCAAATGAGCTATGATATTGCATCCAAATTTAAAACACAGAATGGACCCCCTGTAGAATTTAAAGAACTTTCTGAAAATGTAAAAATTTCCAAAAAATATGCTAATTTGCCCTAAAAATTAATATTTTATGAAAAATAAAGAAAAAAATATATTTTTTGCAATACTTCAGAGAATTGTGAATTTTTTACTAAAGCTTCTCTGATATGTTGCCAACTTGCAAAAAAATGTTCAGACCGAAACTCCAAGCCATTTGGGAGATATGATCAAATCTTTGAAAATCTAGGGTTTTCATCTCCAAGCAAATCTGCACAAGGGGGTTAGCTCCAAAAATAACCAAAATCAACATGTAAAGGTGGGTTGCCCCACGGTGGGCGCCAAAAATATGTGCTAAAATGTTGACACACTTCTATAAGTCATTATATCCAAGATTGCTCAAGAATGAGGTCTCAAATGGCGGCTCATAGCTCTCTATTCATAGAGTGCAAGGGTTTATAATGGAGGCCCTCAGTTTAGACCTAGTTTGTGCCCATGCAAATACACCATAAAATGAGAGATTCAAAGAGTAAAAGAAAGAATTCTAGTCTCCAAGATCATCAAATATGCATGCAAATGAAAATGGAAGTTATTATATATGATAACAATGCATGAAAGCAAACTAATCTATGAAAGAAAATACACATGCAAGATTATTCTATGAAATGAAATATGAATCTAATCTAACATGCAAGTGCAAGAGTAATCTAAATGGATTGTCATGGATGCATGAGATAAGAAGACAAGAAAAGAGAAGTTGCAATGTTCAAGCTCAAGTGCTCAAACTCTCCTCCAAAATCACTCTTCAAAACCTGCAGCATAACAATAACATAAAACCTTGGATCCCTAAATGAGAAGGAGAGGGCTCCTTATAAAGGAAAGTGTGGAGAGGAATGCATCCTCAAGAGCAATGTGGGATAAATTCTTAAAAAGGCAAGTAAGAGGAAAAAACCCACCACTTAGGAATATGTGTAGAGAAAAATGAATTTTTATTTGATTTATTTAATTTATTTCCTTTTTTTTCATCAAAAAGAGAGCTTTAAGTGAGGATTTTATTTTATTAAAAGAGGGATTTTCTTTTAATTAAATAAGATTATTTTATTTAATTAAAAGAGAGATTTTAATTAAATAAGATAAGATAATTTAATTAAAAGAGAGATTTTAATTAAATAAGATAAGATTATTTAATTAAAAGAAAGATTTTCTTTTAATTAAATAAGATTATCTTATTTAATTAAAAGGGATGTTTTCTTTTAATTAAATAAGATTATTGATGAAATGATCAAACCCTAGGAAATATTGAAATAATTGAATTAATTACAATTTGATCAAAGAAATTGATTTGAATTGAAAATGTTGCAAAGCATTGATTCAAGAATTTGATAAATTGATTCTATCATTTTGTTAAATTAAAGAATGGGGGCCCATAGTCTGGGCGACCATTTTAGGGTGCATACAACCAGGATGTACTTGTATTAATCAACCACAAAGAAAATTTCCTTAAATCTTGAATACCAAGTTCTCACACAACTAGAAGGAAAAGAGCGACGACTTCATGAGGACCAACGCATTGAAAGAACCTAGCAAGAAATGTATCAAAATGATTGGAATATCAGTCAATATTGGACCAATATTCCTCCACAATCTACCTTGTTTCAACTGACTACAAGCATCAAGTCAGCCATATTATCAATGCTCAATTTCATAAAGGACTAAAACTTCGTAAAAATGATGTTTTCAGGGTCAAAACTCCTAGATAAGGTCATAATTAGGCCTAGTAACTGCCTAGAAGGTATCGAGAACATAAAAGAGGGTCACAAACACTTTGATTAAGACCAAGGAAGTATGATTACATCAAATTATCTAATGTTATTACTTTTTTTTCCATCGAGATCATCTTTTCATATTATACTTGCTAAGTTATCATCATAAACAATAAATGCATTCAAGACAACCATATGATCAATGCTCAATTTTGCATAGCCTCTTGTATTTTACCAATAGTTGGTGTACCCAAGTAGGTTCATTGGGAGTGAATGTCCAAATCAATCCAAAATAGGAACTTCAATCATCAATTTTGGATGTTATATTGAAGTTAGAAGTTGTTTTCAAAGGTCTAGAGCCTGTAGTTTTCAAAGGTGTAGAGCCTATAGTAAAAGATCTACTTGAAAAGTTGAGAGATTAAGTCCTAGAGGACAAGTGAAGCTATAAGCTCCACATCAAGTGGTATTGATGAAGGGTGCTCCTCTTAATGACACAAACACATAATAGAAATAGAGAAACAACAATAATTTGTAAGAACAGAAAATGGGCTTCTTATTATCTCCACAAATGTGGAATTACAAACTTTCAGAATTACAATATGCAAAGCCACCTAGGCATTCCCCTTACAATATTCTGTAGGACAAGGCCTCGAATTATTACTCAGATCCACCCAGAACTGCCCTAGACAACACTACGGGCCTTTTTTATATAGGCAATTTCCACCGAAATCTAGCCATTAAGGCCGACTACCCTTAGCATTTAATTATTTTTCACTTTTATTACAAAAGGGTCGACTTTAAATATTTACAAAATATGAGATTAGGTAGCCCAACTTCCGAAAGCCATAAATTTTGAACCATAGCTCCGTTTGGCTATTATAACCAATTTTCAGAAATGGGGGATCACGATCTACAGTGCTTGACTAGAAAAGCGCAAGTCAGCCGGGGGTTCGACCTCGATCCGGAGCCTCTAAGGTCCTAAAAATTGAGCTCAAAGATTTTGCACCCTAAAATCTCAAAAGTAAATCCTTAATAACTTCGCCAATATAGATGATCTGGCAATGAAAGTCAACTGGCATTCTTATATGACTAAGATGAACCTTCACCTGGAAAATTAGAACATTCTGAGTTCAAACGACCAACTTACTAAAAATAGTAAGTTTCCAAAAATAGCAACTTTGTATAAAATATCCCTTATTGAATAGAAAAACACATATTTTTGGGTGATGCAAGATTGCCCTTACACCCAGGATGCTCCTGCATCAGGTATCAGAGCTTGGTAAGAGTTCTTAGGAGAAAGAAAACATGTCAGTGGGAGATGGAGAAACCAATCTCAGAATACCACTTGAAGCCTTGCAATGTTGAGAGTGGGATAAAGGCTACATTTGAGACCCTAGATAAGGAACAACCTTATTGAGCTTCACTTTGTTTTGAGAATAGTTTTATTTTCTGTACTAAACAGGTCCAACCACATGAAGGTGGAAGCTCATTTTTCCCCACCCCCCCTAACATCACTCTAAATTCCCTGTTAACATCTAACATTCATTCATTATTTCATCCATTATTAAAATGTAACATTCATTAATTATCATATATGTAATTCAATTATCTTATGTTAGCTAAAAAAACCATGATGCATATACTCAAAGTAAAAAATACATAGTAAGTACATTAAAAACCATAAGCATCCCATATGAATTAAAAGCATTAAAATGTACATCACGAATTAATTAGAATAAGCATTGATCGCATAATTGTACATTTCTATCAAGAAATAAATATTAAGTAGATTAAGTAGTGATCACATAAATTTACATTTCATTCATGTCATTGATCTTCTTCCTCATCCAACTCATCACCACCACTATCATTGTCATTGTCTTCATCTTCGTCGTCGTCTTCATCATCATCATCATCATCATCATCATCATCATCTTCATCATCATCATACTAATCATCATCATCATCATCATCACCAGTAGCATCATCAACTAACCGTCGATCATGATCATCATCTACATCATCTTCTAGTTGTTCGCAATCTTCTTCTTCCATCACATTATACCTTATCGACCTTCCTCTTGGATCATGTCTAACAAAAAATGACCAACCTGATTTATGTGGAACCTCTGAGTAAAATACCTTCTCACATTGGCTTTGAAGAACATATGGCTCATCCCCAACTGGCTCAAACCACCTTGTATTAATCATTGCAAATCCATTGTCATGTTTAATAATAGTTCTCTCAGAATCATTTTGATTAAGTCGTATCCTATACCATCTGATGATGAAGAGAAATAATATGAAGGAATTAAAGTCACACTTAAGTATATCATCCAAAATGCCATAGTATCAATTTTCAGACTCTCGAGGATGTAAGTCATTTCTAGATGAAATATTAGTCACTGAAAGACTACACTTATCCTAGAATCACAAGTTTTCTTTGTGTCATCCAACTTTTTGATGCAAAATTTATGACCATTGCAAAACATAGCCTTGTGGTATTTGACCTGCAAAAATATGTCAAACATGTATAAATTATTGCATCATGAGTTGATATACGTACATATGATTAAAAAATTTATAAGTACCTGGAAATCTCTTAAATCATATGCTAAATCTATTTCCCTTTGCATAATATTTGGATCTCTGTTACGATGAGCTTCTTTAACCAATGAAGACACAACTTCCCATGTTAATGTGCGACCTAAATGATGACATCGTTTAATCCATACCATCATCCAATCTTGATTGTTTGCAATATACAAATGTATTGCATCCCACTCTCGAGCAACTATACAAAAAATAAATAGATGACTTACAACTGATTAATTTTGAAGATTAAGAATTAATTAACAACTACAATAACATATTATAATTTATTACCTCTCACTTTCTTCAATCTACCTTTCCCCACCAAATACTCCCCTTCAAATTTTTTAATGGTGTCAAGATCCCAAATGCGATCTATATGGATCTTTGCTTCAAGCTTAGAAAGATATTGAGTAACGTACACCATCTAGTCTGGTATACCACATATCCCTCCACCATAGAACCCTCAAGAAATGCTCTTTTTCAAACCAAATCCTTCAAAAATTTCAAGTGCCTCTCAACCATCCACATTGACCGAGTGTGTACGGGTCCACACAATTCAATCTCCTCAACTTGGTGAATGAGGTAGTGCTCTTGTGCATTGAAAAAGGTTGAAGGAAGACACTTTTTCACTTCACACATTAGATGAGGAATTCTTCTCTTCCAATATTTTAAATCTTCTTTATGGATTTCTTTAGATGAAAACCACCTACAAGACATTCAAGACACAAAAATATATAAACATGAGACTTTACAATATATTACATAACAAGAAAAACAAATTGTGAATAAAATAAAAATATATATAGAACAAATTGAACAGACATCATTTCTTACCTCATGTATTTTCCAAGATCATATATCACTTGTTTGATGTTATTGTCGAAGTTCTTTGGGAGAGATAGAGGTAACACGTACTGCAACAATTATAAAAATAATCATGTCTTTTTTTTCTCACATCATACAATGAAAAATACATGCAGTTTACAAATATATTGTAAATAAAAAAGAACATGACTTACCTTGATGAAGGTATGCCAATCATGCATTTTCAACCCTGGCCCAAATTCACTTTTCTTTGATATGCATTGCTTATGTTTGTAGCAAATCCTGTGGGAAATCAAATTTTTCTTATGACTTCTTTTATGGCATCAATTTGTTGCTCTGTTAATAACCAAGGAAGGGCACTTATATTAATCCGTTCTCCATTTATATTTGATTCAATGAAATTTTTCATTGCATGATTGGATTCATGAATGTCACTACAAATTTTGACAATTTTTTCTTTGTCGCGCCTTCCATCCAATATCTTCCACAATGTATCTGTTACATTATTTCCAATATACATAGTATCAAACAAATGCATAATTTGTAGTTTCTCGTAGTAGGGAAACCTACTAAATTTTTTGGGATAAACTTTTAGTCCCTTTGGATGGTGCTCAATAGTATTTCCTTGACGACCTTCATGATCATCAATTACATAATCAACAAACAAAACACAATAGAAATATATAAATTCCAAACATAAACCATTAGGTACAATGGTAGTACCTTGACAATTAATTCTATTATATTGCAACTTCCATAGGAGAGTTATCATTCTTTGTGGCTTAGATGTAGTCTCTTCTTTCCCATTGAAAATATGTTTTTCAGTAGTTTGATACTTATGATTTCTAAGGAGGAAGTTCCTATACTCATCAAACACCTTCTTTCCTAAACTTTTTTTTGAATGACGAGATTTCATATTTGGACCACAAACTGGACATGCAAATTTTCCCTTTGTTTGAAGACCTACAAGATAATGATACAATTGGATTAAATATGTTAATTTTTATATTTAGAATTATCATGTGCAACTTGAATTCACCATAACATACCAAAAAAATGTGTTAGCCCTGGGCATCATGTATTTTCCATACAAGCATTACATGAAATTGAAATTGTCTGTGTCCTATTGGTCTAGAGATGTCATACATAGTCACACCATTCCATAACTCCAACAACTCATCGATAAGAGGATCAATATATACATTCATATCTTTAACTTGGTATTTACCTAGTTGAATGAACAACAACATTACATAATTATTGTGACCATTTTACTACAAGATATATAATTACATGCAGATAACTATAGAATGATCAAATACCTGGAACAATCATTGCCAACATAATGTGATCCCTCTTTATTGACATCCATGGAGGAATGTTATTGTTGATGACAAAAATAGGAAAAATAGAGTAAACAAGATCTTAGCTCTCCAAATGGATTGACACCATCCGCTGCCAATGAAAGCTTGAGATTTCAAGGTTCTTCGATAAAGTGCAGCCACTTTTCCTCTATGTCCTTAAATTTAGAACCATCTGAGGGCATTGAAAAATGTCATCTTGATTCCTATTGCGTGCATGGTAATCCATAAATTGTGCCAAGCTACTACACTTGAAAAATCTTTGCAAACATGGTATAATGGGGATGTAATGAAGAACCTTGCAAGACACCTTTTTTGTTATTTGATCTGTTCTATATCTACTCGTATGACATTTAGGGAATTCTGTTGCAAATTCATGTTCTTTATGATAAATAATATAATCATTGGGACATGCATCTATTTATTGATACTCCATTCCAACATCTTTCATAGTGGCGCATAATTCTCAGTTTGAGCGAGGGAGAATATTCGATGGTGGTAACAAAAAATCACCTATCAATCTATAGAAAAAAAATATAAGTTGTTAATATTAACAATATTTATTTAGGGTACATGTTTCACCCTTTATTTACTATAATGACATATATGACATACCTTAGCATACGTGACATTTTTATGTTGGATAAACCATTTAGAACCTTCAAGTTCAACAACAACAATACATCAAAGAGAAGAGTTATTTGGGAGCCTTCGTAAAGGATCGTGGCTGCCTTCTCAAGTAGATGTATATCATGGATGACATCAAAATCATCTTGATCATCATCATCATCAGTTGCACTAGTACCAAATGTGTCATGGATCAATGTATTAGTACCATCATCTTCAAATGTGTTATCTGGTGCATGATCGTCATCTTCCATGGGATCATAATCTTCAGCTTCAATATTCCAACCTCCATGATCCATATTCGCACCTCCATGGTCCATATCATGTACTACCCTGGGGAGGTTGACTTATATAAAAATGATGAACATAAATAAACCATGATAATGATCTCATCATCAAGTGTATTTCATATATATATATTAATTGTTAAATAAATATAATGAAAAAATTACCAATTGATGATAATCAAACCCCCCGTCAATGTGACCATTATCCCTATAATGTCTTTTAGTTGTTTTGATTAGCAATATTCTAGTGTTTAAGCCCTTACAAATGTTGTAGGGACAATAACATTTTCCATCGCCTTTTCTTTTGAAGTTAGACCACAACTTATTGATTGTATCCACATTCTTTTCTTCACTTAGATTGTCTGACATGATCCTTCTTCACTTAGATTATCTATAACCTAATTATATATAGAAATTGAAAATTTAGTTATGAAATGATGTTTTAGTATAGTATACCAAATTAAAATACTTATGCTATTGTAGTCTTCCACCTCAAAATCTTTCCTATTGTGGCAAGAAAGAAAGATATTCAAATAATATAGTAGTTTGTAAATAAAAATATAATATCATATATATTATACACAAAATATATCAGAAGTGCATCAAATTTGACCAAGCACTACTATCCTGTAGAAGTACACAAATTTGTTTTCAACAAACTCTAAAATATTTGATCAGAGAAGGTGTATGCACAAGAAAAAAACATGCATATTTGACCAAGCACTACTGGGAGATCGACACAACAACAAATGGACTTGTGATGATTTTATCACAATAGTACATTTGTTAGTGGGTAAGATCCCAGTAGTGCTTAGGAAAATCTGCATGTTCATCACCTATGCATGTACCTTCTCTAATCAACTCTTATGCATTCATTTAATATTTATTCATTTAAGGTCAAACTTCAAGAAGATCTACTGCAACAATTCCTAGACGACCTATATACAGAGATAATGGATATGATGAAGATTACTATTCTAAAACTATTCCTCAAAGGAATTCAAGGGTTACCATATGGATGAAGTTTCCACCTATCATGATGCACTAGTCCGTAATTATGATGCAGTATCAGTGCCAAAGGGCCGATGTTCAGATCTGGTAGTCATTTGATTTTTATTTGAATCTTTACTATAGATTATTTTCCCTATATCATTTTTTATTTGGTTCAAACTCCATGATTTTGTGATTTTTTGTTAGGACCTAGAGCTTTCATATGGAGGACCACCTACAAGGTGCCAAAGGACTCAGCTAGATTATGACTTAGGAGCTGGTTATTATTTCATGGAGTGGTATAATTCATAATTGTGTTTGAACTGCCCTGGCCTATGTAAAACTAAGAGATGCACTTGTGTGCTTTGTAGTTTGTTTGATCTTGTTATGCTTAGAAACACATCACAAATATAGGGGATGATGAATGTGTAGTTTATTCCTTGAAATGCTTTTCAGTTATCTTTACAAATTGATCTTAAGTCAATAATGCTGCTTAATTCATTATTATAGGTCTAGTTGGAGGTAGCAAAGCTGGTGGAATGGAGGGTTTACCGTATCTGCCTATTTATTCAAGCAAAAATGTTGGTATTTATGGACCAAGAGGTGGTCCAAGATCATATTATTGAAAGATTAGTTTCTACTATTATTGTATGGATTAAATTTTTTAGAACAAACTACACATTTAAAGTGTTGATTTTCAAGGAAATATAGCAGATTATGAAAAGTAAACAACAAATATAAATTTATGGACGACAAATTCTTAGAAAGGAGAGGCAGATTTTGTGAAAGAAATTCTAAGATCTATGAAGAGACAATAATAACAGTAGTCCACATAAAAGAACAATAGTTAACATGAGTTGAATGCACTTATAACAACATATTTCATACGAAAACATCAGATCTTAGAGTTGCAATAGCGGGTTCATTCAATGAAAATAGAAATTTCAAATAAAAGAGCAGTAGTCATCATTGTGGCAGAAAGTTTATTAATGGAGAGAAGAGGTAGATTCATCCAAGGGACAACGCATTTCAAGCAATGAGCAGCAGATAGCAGGGAGTTTTCATGAAAGTGGTAAGGTTTCCATATAAAATTATGAGTTATGTGAATTAATATCCTCTTATATCATTATTTTATGGTTAGAGAATATATTTTTGTTATTCTGAAAGTCATAACAGTTATGCATATTACAAGAAAGCAAAAGCACAATATTACAAAATCTATGTAGTGGTTAACTATGTTGTAACAACAATTTGTGAACTATGAAGACTGGTCATTATCAGATTAGAATAGAATAGATTCCCAATGATGCAAAAAGAAATACAGATGTAAGGTTTTAGGAAAGAATAGAGAACATATTTGGGTGAACTAAAGAAAAATTGGGAATTCTCATTTGTACATGTAAAATTAAGAAAATCAAAAACTAATCAAAATATAGTAATATAAACCATTCTTTGCATGTCATAGCCGCATGCATTATTGAAGCCACAAACACTAAAACCATTAAAAAAATTGCACCCCTTACAACATATGAGAATATAATGTCATGAATCTAGTGAAATGCTAGCCCAGATGTACTAATTGAAGAGTATAACATTCAAGACAGATATCTAAGGGGACAATTTTTTTACATTCACAAGCCTAGAAACATGGAAGGTCCATAAATTTTCCTATCTTAGAAATAGTGCAAACCATGGTCATCTAAAACAAAGCAGTGATCTCAGTGGATGCATCATAAATAATAGCATCCAATGAATAATAGAAACATGTTGTGAAGAGTAGTAATGACAGGGATTATCTACTGTAGTAGTAAAATAATGATCCAAGAATGAATGAAAGTAGTGACATGCTTAGTAAATAGTAGTGGTAGGGGTATGACTAACAAAATCACTATCATCTAAAGTCAAAAATTACTATTAAAAATTCATAATTGGATGGAAAATTCCCACCATTATGACAATATGACACAACATATGAAAGAGATGGTGAAAAGGTTTCCCTTTCAGACCTGAAATTGAAGATGTAATGGTTATATCAACAACACTATTATTTCATAAGATTAATGAGAGAAGCATTCAAGGATTTATGAAAAATATGAGGGACCTTTTCACTTCCTTGAGGAGGGTGTATTCATTAAGTTTTTTTATTTTCTCCAAGGTAATCGACTTTATTCTTCAAGTGAGATGTTTGTTTTGTGAGACTTGGTGTGGTCCTTCAAGAGGTTTAGTGATTGTTATTTTTTTATCATTACTCCATCATCTAGTCCTGAATGACTTTTAGATTGAAAATGGTTGTTTCATAATGGTTACATGATAATTCTGAAATGGTTCCTAATATCCAAGGGTTGCCATGAAATTGTAAAAATGACTTTGAATTGTATAACAATGACCACATTTTTCACCAAAAATGACCATAAGATATAAAAATGCAGAGATGTATGGAGCTGCATATTTAATTTAAAGCATGTCTCCAAAGCTGGTAGAATACCCCTATTCAAGGGTGAATGATGTAAGTCTCTCAGAAGCATAACGTAATAAAAAAGAAGGTTAAATGATAGAATATATCTACTTTTGGTGGCATTTTCACATAGAATAAGGAGATTAGTTCTAAGCTTGAAAATATATAGAATCCGATGGTTGCTGGAAAATGCTCCAAGTCCCTACATGAAGAAGAAAAATAATGGAGGTGGAAATGGAAAGAGGCTAGAAATATTCATTTTCTGTAAGAAAACTCTCAAATTTTTTAAGTTTATTATCATCTTTCACACTGGATAAAAATGAGCATTTGAACATAGGCTACAATGTGAAGATAATTTTAGAGATTTATCCCAGTGTTCCAAGAGATATCTTGGTAATTTTTAGATCTGAGTCCAACTTTGTTAGGAATATAGAAAGAACTAACCCATCATATTAATTCCCACACAAAATAACAAAGTCAATAGAACTTATTTATTGCTACATATATATATTTACATATGCATACACATAGACACATATACATACATATGCATACATACATATACATACATATACATACATATGCATACACACACACACAATAGTCTTTGTTGGATATTGAAAGGAAGCTATTTGTAGCAAACAAGATAATGTGCAATGACTTTTAATGGCTCACAGACAAAAGGGTATCTAGATTTGTCAATTAATAGAAGTATCCAAATCAATAGGGTCCCATGGAGAAATAAATATGGTAGAAGAAGAGGCTATAATGACTAATGTCATGTACCATAGCTAAAGACAAGAATCAGTCACAGGGGTCAGAAAACATTGAAACAATGAATCAATGAAGTGACCATGCAGAAATCCTTGAATAACATTAGTCAAAGCAATGGTTGAAAAGGAAAGAAGAGTGGAAATGCGTGAATAACATTGGTGTAGGAGCTACAATGTGCCAATAGAGTATAATATTATCATGGAATGTTTTGACAATTCCATGAAGAATACATTATGAAGAAGCCTAAGAATAGTGAATGAAATGCAATGACATAGACCCAACTATGGACAAAAGTAGAGGGTGGGTATTTGCATGAGATTAAGCATGGTAGAGAGTCAAAAATCTGAGATTAATATCATATAATATGGTGAAAGACATTGAAATAAAAATGAAGTGACCCTCAATAAGATCAATCCATGATATATAGTAAGAAGGAAATAAAATATAAAAGCATATCCCAACGAGTCTAAAAGAAAACAAGATGAAAGTGATACGAATCATAAATTTAAAAATCAATAATTTCATGTGTATCAAGATGTTGACTATCATAGCTAAATAAATCAATGAAGAAACACTGATAAAAAATTTATTAAAATGATATGAATGAATGGTGTTCAAACAATCATTCTTGACAATGGAAATCATTGATGTTGACCATGATAACAATGCTATAGATATTTTGAGTGGTTCTGTCAATTTTGTATACCTTTTATACATATCTTTTCCAATAGTGAGTGAATGAAATACAAAGAGCATTGATTAAAAGTAAAGCACAAAGGGTTCCTTTCAAAGAGAAAGAAAAAGAAACACTATAATGATTAGATTAGAGGGCATATCTTTAGTCGAGGGTAGATAGATATCAATCCTAATCTCCTATGACTGATAAGAATCTATGTCGGTATTGAACATTCATTTTGGCAAGTCCTTGTCAATCGATCTCGCACGATGGGAATGAAAACTAGCTGCTTCTTTTGGGGGATAGCTTGTCAAAATTGGATGCACCAGAAAGGGAAATCACTATGAGAAATCAATAATACATGGAACTATTCATACACATAATGAGGGATCAATGTAGTAGTTTTGTGCTTATACCTTTCAGTTTTTTTTTGGATTTTGCTTCCTAAACTATAATAGGGCATCTTCCTATAGTTTCATGGTCAAATAGAAATGCTAATGCTCTAAGAAACAATATAGATTAGAGGGCATGGGTTTATAACTAAATACATGAAATGAATGAAGGAAATGAACATCAGGTGAAAAGCAATGGACATATCATAATCACTGCAATTGTTAACATTCACTGCTAAAAAATAAACCCTAATGTCTACAAATCACATACCTTCGAAATGAATCACAGATCAAAGATGAAGAAAGCGGAGCTACAAGACATTACACCCCAGCCAGTTACATTATCTTCGTGCACAACTTTGACCTCAAATTCGCTTCCTCCCGCTCCTTTTCTGATCTCTTTGGCATAAAAAATAAAAATGATTTAACCATTTCACTTTTTTTTTTTCATGTATAGCCCGCAACTGTCAGAATTTCAACGGTCTATTTAAAACCCATTGGAATTCTAACACCATCGGGGACTATTACAAAAATAAAAACCCAAAATCACAAAAAAAATCATCTGTTAGAAGTTTCCGTCAGAATTTGGCCCCAAATGTAGTAGTGACATATGAATGGGATGAAGAATGTAAAAATAAATTTAATCAAATCAAAGCGTATCTGGCTAACCATCGGTATTGATGCCTCCTACACCAAGAAAACCATTAATATTGTATATATCTTCCATGACAACATCACTGGGGGCACTTCTGGCACAGGAAGACGACAAAAAGGAGCGAGCCTTGTACTACATTAGTAGAACCTTGGTCTTGTATGAGATGAAATATTCAGTTATAGAGAAAGATTGTCTCACAGTTGTATTTGCATCTCATAAACTGAGACATTATATGTTAGCACATTACACAAAATTGGCTGCAAGGATCGACCCACTAAAATATCTTTTGAGTAAGGAAAATTTGACTGGAAGGATAGAAAAATAGGTCATGCTCCTCAGTGAGTTTGACATTAAATACGCTGAGCACAAATAAATTAAGGGACAAGCCATTGTAGATCAACTGGATGACACTTTATTACATGATAATCTCTCAATCAACACTGAATTTCTAGACAGTTCCATTCTGGTCATAACACACAGGTCATGGAAAATATTTTTTACAAATCTTTTACACAACTAGGTTCAACTGCATGTGTCTTGTTCATAGCACCTCAAATTTATTCCATACCAAAGGTGTACAATTTGTTGTTCCCTTGTATAGATAACATTGTTGAATATGAAGCCTTGGTTAATGGAATCAAACTGCAATTGAATGGAACATATCAGAGCTACACATTTATGGTGACTCCCAGCTCATCATCAACCAAACCAACAATGTATAAAAAACTATGGATGATAAAATCATGCCTTATAAGAGATTGAATTTAAAAAATCACTTTATCTACATTTCATTTCAGCAGGTCTCAAGGACACAAAACATAGTAGTTGATGCCATGGCTACATTAGCGTCCTCACAACTGCAAGAGGAAGACTTTCGCTATGAGTTCCTGGTGGAAGAACTTGATTTCCCTGCCTACAACTACCCTCTATTCTATCATAGGACATGATTCTTCCTGATACAAACATGTCTACACCTACCTACGCCATCAGGTCATCCCTGATGCACTTACCCACAATGAACATCGACACCTTATCCGAAATGCCTCACGGTATGTTCTCATAACTGATGATCTTTATAGACAAGGACTAGATGGTAATTTTCTTCGGTGTCTATAAAAATAGGAGTCTAAACATGCATTGGTTGAGGTCCATGATGGTATTTATGGTTCTCACTCTAATGGTCTGACTCTGGCCCAAAATTGCTAAGAGTGGGGTACTACTGGCTAGATATGGAAAAAGAGGCAGTAAGATATACAAAGACATGTAAGAAATGCCAATTGCATGGCAATATTATACATGCTCTAGCAAGAAAACTAATTCCCTTTATCACACACTTGCCCTTCCAATAGTGGGCATTCAACCTCATCAGTCAGATACACCCACCTTCTTCTAATGGGCACAAATTCATTGTCACCGCCACTGAGTAGTTCACAAAGTGGCTAGAGGTGGTCCCACTAGTCAAAGCTACAGGCCAGCAAGTGGCTTATTGATTCTAAATCACATTATCTATAGATATGTCATTCCTTCAGCCATTATAACTAACAATAGAGGGCAGTTCAAAAACACCAATATCAAAAAATTTTTGTGAGAAGTTCAAGATTAAAAAACACTACTCTTCCATTTACTATCCATAGGGTACTTGACAGGCTGAGGTCTCCAATAATTTTTTTTTGAAAATCTTGCACCATACTGTGAACAAATCTAGATGAGATTGGCATTTGTAGATTAATCTTGCACTATGGGCATATAGAACAAGTATTAGAACACCTACTAGGGAAACCCCATTTTCTCTTGTCTATGGAGCAAAAGCAGTAAAACCCATAGAAGTAGAACTCCCATCTCTGAGGGTTTCTCTACAAATGATTATTACAGATGAAGATCACAGAGTCTCAAGGTTGTAAGAACTAGAATTGTTGGATGAACATCAACAAGTGGTGTTCGATCACCTTAGAGCTTACTAGAAAAGAATGTCTAGAGGTTATAATAAAAAGATCAAACCATGAGAACTTTAGGTGGGCGACCTAGTGTTGAGAGAAAACCCCCATAATCAGTCACATAGAGAACAAAAGGGGAAGTTTGAACCTAATTGGCTGGGTCCTTACATCATTACTATAGCATTCAGCTCTGGAGCCTATCGACTCTCCACACCTGAAGGAGAACACCTCTGGGAGCCCATCAACACTCTCCATCTGAAGAAGTTCTACACCTAAAATATTCTCAGTTACCAGCACCATGTACATACTAATGATCTTGAAAAATAGATAAAAATTGAAAAAAAATCTTGAAAAAAATGATCATCTTGGTGAAAACATGGTAAACAGGTGCTTTGATGCATCAACCAAAAAAATCAAAAAATGAAAAAATACAAAAAAAAAAATTGAAAAAGAAGAAAAAGTGCCTTGGTGAAAACCTGGTAAACAGGCGTCAGGGTAGAAAAAATAGAATCTCTTCCAAGTAGGTGAAAACCTGGTAAACAGGTGCCTCTTGTACTCAGCGCTCCATCTATCAATACTCAGTCTTAGCAATCCTTTGTTTCAATTTTTACATAAGCTTTCAGTCACTTTTGTGACACTTTAGTTCTCCTGAGAACCCTCATGGTTTAAAACCGATCCAAAGTCATAGTCTGAGGGAAATCGAACCGGATTTGTCTCGGTAGTATGACTCAAGTCAGCTATCTTCAATTGATGTTTGTTATCAGGGGGCATAGGTCCCCAAATTTGATCACATCTTTGGCTTAAGCAAGAGTCAATAATCTTGTCATTTATGATGGACATCTCACTACTGACACAATAGGTGTTTCTCAACACCCTAATCAAAAGTGTTTCTTAACACTATACTTGGATGCATCTATGTTTTTCAACACACATTAGATAATACAAATGTAAACAACAAATTGATCACAATCAAACACATTGCACTCACAAGCATGACGGTATTTCTCAAACACCTCATACATGTACACATCTGAAAACTTTGAAACTAGTTGAAGTATGTTGAACTTCTCTTTGTATGTTGTCTGTTCTCATTAATTTTAGTCAATCTTTTCTTTGTCTACTGCTTGTTGGTGTAGTCCCGATGATCCTACAATGTAAAATAAATAGGGTGTATGTGATAAGAGCTCATGCATTAAGGTGGAACAACCTCACATCCCTCAATCTTGTTTACTTGTATGCCAAGGTGAGGTCAGAACTTCTCCTTGACTATTATTGCTCTGCTTGTTTACACAAGACCACACTCATGGTTATCTTGGTTTTGAATGCCTTGATACTGGTGTAGTCTTGCAACATCAACTAGAAACAATGTTCAAGTCATCTTGGATTTTGTGCCATGATGTTTACATTAGTTTCCCATATCTTATCCAATGAAATTTATATTCATATTCTTATGGTTGCAGTGGCACCAATAAGGATTGATTTGACTCTGATGTTCCAAAATGATCGATGATGAAAAATTTCAAAGCTAAAAGTTCAGTGACTACACCTTAGGTTTCATTCATGTTAGTCTTGCATCTACATCTGCTTGGTTTTGAATCTACATGATATCACTATCTCTCTCTAATGTGAAGGATCTAAAGTTCTCATTCATCAATCTTCTCATTGTCAAGTGGTCAAGTTGCATGTTGATAGAGGACATGATTGAGTACCTGTGTTGATATTTCATCTTTACATACATGAGATGTTATAAACATTGCATTGCATTACATCATCATAACATTCACATCCATACCATATTGCTTTCTAAATAATTACATCATTATATATCCATACACATACTTAAAATAGCATTCATACATCTATATGCATTAGAAAACAACTTAAAAACATTGCATCATTACAAGAACTATCCATACATCTAGCTATCATATCACATCAACTATTGCATCAACATCTACATAAACATACATATTCATATACATAAATCATAACCGAAATGAATCCATATATAGAAAATCTCATGAATCACATCACATCAACACAAGTATGAAGAAATCAAATCATATGTCTCTATATATCAACAAATGTGTCAGGGGTACATCTCAAAATATACATCAATATCAGAGTAATGTCATCGTAATATAATACCAAAAATGGGTACAACATCAGCATGAATATCAATGAACTATGGATAAATCTCATCCATGTCCTCCACATCAAGAATATGTGGTGGAGGTTGTGGTGGCTGAGGAGCATCATCTACGGGAGGCATGCGACCACCCTCTGATCTGGCCATAAACTGAGAATAAGGAATCACCTATTGTGCGACTGGCACTACTACACTATAGCTGGACACATAGTTAGAATCCATCCTCATCTACAAGATAGCTAGACACTGATAATGATCTCTCTCAGCCTGCATAGCGGCTACCCATTGGTCTCTCTTGGTTTGGACTGTGGAAACCCACTGAACTCTATCTACTATCAGATCCAAAATGTGTTGATCATGCTCTATGACCCTAGTATGTGATATATCCATCTCTATCTGGAGAGTGCATACTCTCTCTCAATTAAAGACTAATATCTTGAGGGGTCTAAGGTGCCTCTCCCTTCTCTCCTTGTCCTTGTGCCTAGCCCTACTCTCCCTGTCTGGGAGCCTATCCTTGTTGTCCCTACTCATCGTGACCCTACTTGGCCTGGGTATCCTGACACTGTCTAACATGTTAGGCTACCTCATGAAAAAATGTAGTGTCCTAACTTGTCACTGGGATAGCCTATGATCCTAATGGTATATTTATCCCCCTTGATCCTGATCCACAACCCTCTACCCTCCGTCTCTGCCCAACTCTGGGTGTTTCTCTGCTCAAACTAGGCCATGGGTCTCCACTTTTTTGTCGAGGTAATATAACTGGAATTGCTATAGGGATTAGATCAACCTCCTCTATCCTCGACACTCTCATTGCTGGACCTATAAACCAAGGAAATGGATGACTGAAAAAATAATCTTGGTACTCAGGTGTCATCCCTGCATCTATTATATCATCCTTGTGATCCTAGGTAGCTCAAACTATCTTGGTCATATCATGAACTGCACTACCATATACCAGTCGGGGGCTCCATCCCAATTTCCCCTCATTGGAAAATCGGGCATACACTGTGAAGTCTGCTGAAATGACCTAAGGGGGACCGAACTTCCTTTGAACTTGAGTCACCATGAATCTCTCTACTATGATGGAAGTACACCCAATTAGTGGGCGGGTCATGTACATCTCTCTTCTCTACCAGGCCCAACACCCCATGCCTCTGTCCCCCTATAAGGTTGTCATGTCACAGCTATCATATCATCCAAATGACGACGCCAATATCCTGTCTAGCCCAAATGAGGTTGTGTCACACATCTTGCGTATTTGAAAATATAGGGATGCCCATCCTATTAGGCATCATCTCTTACTGGTCAACATATCAGGAGATGCTCCTGTAAAGGAGAAAAATGATGTTTATGGAATAAGAGTGTTTTGATACTCAAATCACTTATCACCTTGCATTTAATGTTTAGAGTGGAGGGATTGTAAAGGAAGAAAAAGGGGAAAATATAAATGGTAAATAAATGGTAAGTTCCCTTAAACCTACTTTACATTTGATTGAGATGTTTGGATTATATGTTATAATTATGATTAAGAAGAAGATAAGATATTCCTCTTTTATTCCCCAAATGCACAAATGAGGGATCCAAGTTGATCAATCCAAGAGAAGGATTAATGCACAAATGAATCAATCATTTGGAAATGAGATAAGAGAAGAGGATCTTAAATTCTGTTAATTGATTATATAGATATGATATATGACAGTAATTAAAGAAATAGGAGAAATGTACTAACCTTAAATAATTGTAGATCAAAGAATGTTGTTTTTTGAGGTTTGTACTCTATTTCTAGAAAAATTGAAGTATGATCCAGAACTGGAACGCAAAGACAAATAAAACCCAGAAATATTTTTTCGATCCAACTTCGTCTTATGAAAAAGGTTGACCTTGACTCACAAATGCCAACCCTGACCCAATAATGTCAACCTTGACCTGCACAGGCCCGACGAAGAATCTGTTCGCGGAGTCTAAAAGAAAGTCGAAAAGGGTATCCAGATCTGAGTTCAAATCCATAGTCCCAAACCTATAACTATAAGAAAAAGAGGTTTGTTTGTTGGGGGGGAAGGTTTTGCCTTGGTCAAACTCCAGTTTTGGAATTAACCTCAAATATATGTAATTGAAATTGTAGAAGTAAACAAAGTAAATGCATAAATTCACCTTGCTTGTAAAAGTCCTTGTGGAGGATTTGAATCCTTCAATCGACAAGTATGTATGCACCAATGGGTCTAGAACGTGGAATGTATAATGTAGGATGTCTTCAATCTCTTGCTTGTAGATCTCCAACACCAAGTCTTGAATGGGTTCTTGATTATGAAGAGGCTTGGAAGAAGATGGATGGAGAGATCACCAAAAGGGCACT